>PVJC01000374.1:0-130548 GCA_004026665.1 Murina feae
AAATAACTCCCCGTTTCTATTGTATCAGATAATATTAATGATCATCGGTTTGTCAAATATATTTGGGAGCAACACAGAGCAGAAAATAAACTACTTATGAATGAGTTTTCACCTTAGTTATGAAAGCATTGTATCTCACACTCCTGACAAGAAAGCCATTGTGGAAAACCTCCATTGCTTCAGATATGTGCAGGGTTGAGACCTAAAATAATCTTTACATTTAGAGTTAAAGAGGTTCTTTCCTATTTATATACCCCTATTCTCACACCCACTCGTACTGAAATCTACTCAGAATTCTTAAAATAATAAGCATTATCAGTTAAAATATAGGGAAAGGCCATGACATTCATTATAAATAGCTTGTTATTTGAATCATTCATGAGGTAATGGGAGATATCAGTGCTTAGATTCTGGAAGAATCTAAGAAGAAGAAGAGACATCGATAGCTCATCTACTTGGTTATCCACGCCTTAACTTCTCTTCTTATTTTCTACCCCATGGAGCCATACTTAATAAGAGCTTGTCAGTTCTTAATTAAGCCTTCAATATCTGACCATTGATCAAGAATACTCTAGATCATTGTTTCTGAAATTATCTGCAGTGAACGATGTAATGGAACAGCTCAAATCATTCCACATTTATTATCGCACTGTTTCAGTCAATCGAGCATCTAGGAGCACCCTGTCACAGTGCTCCATTTTTTACCATTTGGTTTCTCCATAGGGCTTTCTGGTGCCTATATTCCAAAAGGGACAGAGCCTAAGATGGAGGCCATAGTCTCTTATAATCTAACTCCAGAAGTGGCAAACCATCAATTCCACCACATACTACAATTCCCAAAGACCTATATAATGTGATAGAAAAAGATGTGCATATAAGGAGGCTGGGATCAGTGAGTCTATCTTAGAAACTGAATATAAGAATTTTTTTAATGTCTACCACAGATTGCACAGATTTGCCATTCTAATTTATGCAAAATGGCTCCCACAATTCAACCTAAGGCTTCAGGAGAACAGAGACTATATCAATGGTTGTATCACCATCACCTAGCTGAGTGATAACCATTGAAGGAATTAGACTACCCTATATTTGAAGCTGCTATAAAGAAAGTGTTATGAACTGATTGTTTGTGCCCTCCCCTCCCCTCCACCCCATACTCCACCAAACTCATATGTTGAAGCCCTACTTCCCAATGTGATGGTATTGAGAGAGGACACCTTTGGGAAGTCATTAGGTTTAAATTACGGTCTTGAGGGTGAGGCTCTCATGATAGGTTTTGTGGCCTTACAGGAAGAAAGAGAAGGAGCCGGAAGAGAAGACCGATGTAGAAGAGAAGGAGGAGGAGGAGGAAGAGGAGAAGGAGGAGGAGGAGGAGGAGAAGGAGGAGGAGAGGAGGAGGAAGAGGGGAGGAGGAGGAAGAGGGGAGGAGGAGGAGGAGAGGAGGAGAAGAGGAGGAAGAGGAAGGGAGGAGGAGGAGGAGGAGGAGGAGGAGGAGGAGGAAGGGATCTTCCCCCCCAACCCCCCCACCCCTCCTCGGGCTCTCATCTCCTTCTCCTCTCTCTCCATCATGAATGTCATGTGAACACACAGTGAACAGCCAGGGTGGAAAGAGAGCTCTCACCAGAACATTGCCTTGCTGGCACCTGATCTGAATGTCCAGTCTTCCAAAAGAATACATTTCAGTTGTATAAGTCGTCCTAGTCTGTGATATTTTGTTATGGCAGCCAAAGCACACTAAGACACAAAGGAAATCCAGAAATTTAGGTTAAAATACCATTTAGGGATTTAACACTCCAGGATTGCCATGTATTTAGTAATAACTAAACTGAATTCCTTATGTTGACATTTAAATTATTTTCTCATATTAAATTATTAATTCGTCATTCATCCTCACAGTGTACCAGGCATTATATTATGTTAGAGGCATGCAAATAATACAGTACCCCCCACAAAATGAAAAGCATAAGCTACAAGTAGAGATATAATCACAGCAAAACACCCCGTTACAAGGTCCTTCTGTGACAATCCCCTAAGTCTCTCTCTAGCATATTAATTGGTTTTATTTTCATCTTAGTGTTAACACAAAAACATTGAAACCTGTAAAGAATTTTTGTGAGTTTATTTGAGCCAATCTGTCGACAATTGCTGGGAAGTAGAATCTCAACGGATTAGGATAACGCTCAGGTTACATCTATATTTACACATTGCAATCAAAGGAAGGGACATAGGTGGGTTACATGAAATCCATTGGTGATAAACCAGAGAGGCATGAGAAAGCAAAGTGGAGGGGAGGGTGGGGGAGAAGGACCCCTGGGATTGAATAAAAAGCAAAATGATAGCCACATACTTAGGTGGGTATAGGAACAATTAACATGACAACACTGAAGGAATTTGTGGTATCTGTCCTGGTGCCCAGGCATATTAAGTTGTGCCCCAAGGGGTCCAGAAAAAGGGAAGTTACAAGTTACTCAGACATTTCAAAGGTGTGTTATCATAGATGCAAAAAGACAGACAGGCTCAGTTAAGATAAAGGTTGACCTTGTCGGTGAAGTTACCAGCTTAGGACTTAACTACCCACCATAACTGCGTTTATTTAAAGTTTAATTTCATCCTTTGTGATGACTTTAGGTCTCTGAGTTTGCAAAACCACCATGCAGGTCTTCCCTGAGCTTGTCAGATTAGCATGTGGCCCCTTTCATCCACAATAGGTTTTAATTTGTTTAAATTTTTCTTGATATATATATATCCCTGGTTTTTTTTTATCATTTGCTGACCCTTGCTTCCTCCTCTTAACCCACTATAAAGCATAAGCTCTAGGAATGAAGAGTTGATCCTGGTGGTCTTATTCATTATTTAATTTACAAGCCTGCCTAGAACTGAACTTGCTCCAACTAAGATTCACCAATTACACATAGAATGAATACAGTTAACTAGAGGTATATTCATGTCAAGATAGAAACTATTGCTCTAACCAGTTTGGCTCAATGGACAGTGCATCGACCTGCATACTGAAAGGTCCCAGGTTTGATTCCGGTCAAGGGTATGTACCTTGGTTGCAGGCACATTCCCAGTAGAAGGTGGGCAGGAAGCAGTTGATCAATGTGTCTCCCTCATCGATGTTTCTAACTCTCTCTTCCTCTTTGTAAAAAAGTCAATAAAATGTGTTTGTTTGTTTTTTTAAAAAAGATGGATCCTATTACTCTTCTCAATAAATCCTGTCTCAGAGTACCCTGAAGTTCCACTTTTTCATTTATGCTTTCATTGAAGGTCTCACCTTTCGACTGTTTTGATCAATTCTTTTGTTCCTCCACTGAATTCTCTTGTCTCAGCTTTATAAGCTGTGGAGCTACAACATGAGCACAGCATTCGGTGCCTGTTCAGTGGTCCTGCTTTCATCCTTTACATTACCTAATGTAGTTTGAAACTAAGTGATGTCGATGAGAGCTTTGCATGAATGAGGACTGCAAACGCATCTGTTCAAATTAAATGGAAATTAAAGAGACATTTTCAAGGACATTTGCTCTAAAAATTGATCTGCTTTGCAATTAGACTCATGTAAAGTAGCCATGGAAAGTAGACTCATTTTTCAGTAGCCATGGAAATCGCAGGTAGTCCACGATCCCAAGATGTGTAAAATAGATCATTTCCTCAGAATTTATAAAAACTTGAATGGAAAAAAATGTTTTAATTAGATTTTTAAAAATATTTAACTGTTTACTTATAAAAATGTAGAGGGGAGGAAAGGCTGAGAAAAAAATCATTTATTGAGTTTTCTGTGCCAGGCGGTGCACTGGGCCCTTAAGCAGCCTGGATGCTGTGATTTGGACCTTTAGAACAGCATTGCAACAGCAGTACTAGTGTGGGGGAGATGGATACTCAGGAAGGGAAGGGTTCACCTTCACCCAAAGTCAGAGAGCCAGCGAGTGGAGGAACAGCCAAGAACCTCACTGCATTTGACTCCACTGCCCCGAAACACCATGAATAATTGCTAGTCGCTCAAGTCTGATTTTAAGCACTTTCTCCTGTAAATGTGCTATATGTTGTTTGAATAATTTGACCGTAAGAACTAAAGTCATAGGGAAAAATTTCTTAGCTCACAAGAGTTTTTCACCTTCATGTGTTCTCTTCTATTCCCCCACACTTTGGAGAATAAAAGAGGTGGGATGTATACCTTTACTTGGTATTTATAATCTCATTCTAATGGGTGGTTTTGTTCACAACAAGTTCCTAGTTTAATGAAGCAGCCTATCTCTAATGGAAGAATAACAAAGAAGGAGGATTTGCACGTACTGTTTGGTAAAGTGAATACAACATATGGAATTTAGTAAGTGGCTGCTAATATTATCAGCAGGTGGGTTATATAATATTATAAAATATTTGCTTTCCAACTGAAGTTCTATAAATGGTCCCGATTTGGGGGTCTATAAAGGAAAGAGTTGAGAATTTAAAAACATGGTTACTTTAGGGTGTGTGCATACATATAAATATAAAAACATTTTTGTAAATACAGAGGGGAAGAGAAAAATATGTATGACATTATTTGTTCATGTAAGATTTTCCTACAGTTTGATTGCTTAGCTAATTTTATACTAGGGGCTTGGTAAACGAAAATCGTTCACGGAGGGGTGGGTACCTCAGCCCGACCTGCACCCTCTCCAATCCGGGAGCCCTCTCAAATCCGGGAGTTTCTGTCTGTCTTTGCAATCATATGACTGAATTGTCTAAGATCCCAATCCATTTAGGTTTTGTGCTCACAAAATAATAGAGGACTTTTTTTCTTCTTTGCTCCATTGGTGGAGATTTCCTAGAAGATGCAGGATATCTTCCATGTAATTTTATCTCAACACTCTGACTTTTCTTAGGTCTCTCACCTTTGCTTTCCTTTCATACTCCCCACCCCCACGGCCACAACAGTAACTTGCTCCAGGCTCACTTTGTTCTAGTGTCTAGGACAGCGGTTCTCAACCTGTGGGTTGCGACCCCTTTGGCAGTTGAACAACCCTTTCACAGGGGTCGCCTAAGTCCTTCCTGCACATCAGATATTTATATTATGATTCATAACAGTAGCAACATTACAGTTATGAAGTAGCAACGAAAATAATTTTATGGTTGGGTCACAACATGAGGAACTGTATTTAAAGGGCCAGAAGGTGGAGAACCACTGGTCTAGGAGATCCCACAACACATCTGCCACCAGAACTATGATTCCTAGCATTCCTGGTGCTCCCTGTGCTCTGGGCTTCCACTTCTGGTACAGGGGCTGCAGAAACCAAAAGGACTGGGAACCTCAGCCACCCCTAGGCTGAGCTGACAGGACCGGACACTCCACTGGCCACAGAGAGCTGCCTGACCAACAGCTGACTCTGGCTGATTCTGGGGGGGTGGGACTTCCTCCTTCCTGCTGTAAGTCTCCACAGTGGCAATGAGGAATTTGGGGCAACTGAGGGAACCAAGCCCCCCAAGCTGCCCGCTCTCCATCTGCTCTCTCGCTCTGCCAAGCCCCTCAAGCCACCTGCTCTCCGTCCACCCTGTCCTGCCCCATCCCTGGCCACTTGGTGCCTGCACTCATGCATGCTGCCCAAAGGCCCGCCATCTTCGTCGGGTTAATTTGCATATGCACTCCTGATTGTCTGTGGGCGTTGTGGAGGGATGGTTAATTTACATATTTGTCTATTATTAGTATAGATGGTTAAGAAAACCAAAGATATGACATGATTTCTCTGGTGATTTGATGTAAAAATTTCATAGATATTTCATAAGACAGGCTATATCCCCACCCCCATGGTATTATCTATTTTTTGTCTATTATTTTGTATTATTTCTTTAGAAGTGGGCATGAATTTCCTTTATTGGCTAAATATTCTTGCCCTTAAGTGAGTACAAAATACAGAGAGAAATTTTACACAGATAATTAATTTATCTGATTTTACCTATTATCATCAAATTAAAGATAATTGGCTTCAGGTTCTTCGTGTTCTAGGCTTAACATTACTACTTCATGACTTTGTGTAAGTCAGTTAATGATATTCCTGCTTCAGTTTTTTAAATATAAAATGGAATTACTACCTTTCTCTTTCATTTCTGCCCTTAAATCCTGAGACAAAGTCAAGTATTCCAACTTCAAATGAATGCCTTCATTTTAGTCCCATTAAAATATTGCAAACAATTCCTATTGATGAAGACTATTGTACAAAACATTTCTATGCACGCTGTAATTGTACAGTTACTGAACTGATTTCCAGCAAACATTCCAGATCTTTAAATTCAAAAGCATGCTGGCACTTTGATATTCTGGGTCTTTGGTTAGCAGTGAGCACATGTCTAACAGATGTCTCTAAAAAAGGGATCTTCTTTAAGAAAATCACAAATAAGACAAACATACATTCCCTGTGTTTAGTGAATTGAATACAATACATAGACTAAAGGATGATGCTTATTTCAAAGACACTGCCATTGTGTGAAATACTTTCAGATCTCATCCTTTGTAGCTGGCATCAATGCTGGCAGCATATTCTTATTGAATAATTTTAATATAAGGGAGTCTTTGTGGATTTTCTTTGAAACAAACCATTTGGAGAGCATCCTGTGAATAAAACAAGATAGTTAATGTTGCCTTTGTTCAAATATTGGTGTAAGTTTAATGTAGTAGGACTGAACTTACTTGGTTTTGTAATTCAGATGGACTCCAAAGATGATAAAAACAGGAAATCATTATAGTGACTCCTCCATCATCCAAATACACGAATGGCAATAAAGATGGCAGTTTATAGGATATTTGGCTAAAGCCCAGGGGAATAAAGTATTTGGAAAATCCTATCTTAACTAATAAAAGTAACATTGAAATTAATCATTTCTCTGGGATGGGGGTAAGCCACGCCCACCAGCCAATCAGAGCGGCTGTATGCAAATTAGCCCAGCCAAGATGGCGGAGGTCTCAGCCCAGGAGAAGCGGTGTGTGGCACTGGGGTCCACAAGGCAGATGGAAGAGCTCTGCCTTGGGGGAGCCAGGAGGGGAGGAACAACCTGGCCAGAGGTGCAACTTGGGGGGGGAGAGGGGCCAGCCGGCCTGTGGCCGCTGGCGGAGGAGCAGGTCTGGCCAGCGATGGTGGTGGCAGGGCAGCCGGGGCCTGGGGGAGCCAGTCAGCCCAGGCCCCCAGGCAGCCCTGCGGCCTGGAAGTAGATCCGTGATCGCAGGAGGCAGGGCTCTCATGGAGTGCCTCCGTGAGTGCCCTGCCCCTACCTCCACGATGGATTTCAGGTGGCAGGGCAGCCTCTAGGGCGGAGGGACCCAGCCAGCTCTGTCCCGGAGGCTGAGGCCTGGAAATCGGTGCAATCGGGGCACACAGCACACACAGATGTGTGCCCTCCATGTGTGCTGTGTGCCCCAATGGATTCCAGGGTCCCAAACTGTGAGAGGGCATAGGCCGGAATGAGGTACTCTCCTACCCCCGCCGAGTGCACAAATTTTTGTGCACCAGGCCCCTAGTATAATAAAACTCTAATATGCAAATCAACTAAATGGCAGAATGAATGGTTGCTATGACATGCACTGACCACCAGGGGGCAGACACTTCATGCAGGAGCTTCCCCCGGTTGGGGGCAGGCAGCTCTTGTATTGAGCATCTACCCTCCCCCCCAATAGGGAGGCAATGGGCAGTGGTGTGGGGGTTGGGCAGGGCTGACCCGTGGGTAGTGCCAAGCTGCCAGCCAAGGCAGGTGCCAGCAGGGGCCCCCCAATCATCTTGCCTGCTGGTCTCCCCACAGATGGCCCTGATTGCCAGCCAGGCCTAGGGACCCTACTTTAT
The DNA here is from genome assembly GCA_004026665.1 of Murina feae. NCBI lineage: Eukaryota > Metazoa > Chordata > Mammalia > Chiroptera > Vespertilionidae > Murina > Murina feae. The sequence continues at coordinate 7,806 of PVJC01000374.1, forward strand.
ATATTGGGAACAGTCTCTTTGATTTAAAAATTAAAACCTGGAAAGGCTACTCTAACACTCACAAAACAGGATGATGATGCTTGGACACTGGATTGCACATTTTGTGGTCAGTCTGATACTTAGAACTGTGTGGCAAAGCCAATTACTTAACTTCTCTCTGCTTCAGTTTATCCACCCATGAGATGGGGAAAATGGTACTACTGCCTCAGAAGGATCATGTTATGTACTACTTTTTATAATCAGGGCAAAAAAAAATGTAGCTGCCCATACAACAGTGAGATGCCTTTCTCCTGTATGAAAAGTATGGCCACTGGTGCATGCAGGGTCCCAGATTGTGAGAGGGATGTCCGACTGCCAGTTTAGGCCCCACATCCTCTGAGGGGTCCTGAATTGCAAGAGGATGCAGGCTAGGTTGAGGGGACCTCCACCTCCCCCACCACATACACACACTGGGTGCATGAATTTTGTGCACTAGGCTTCTAGTTATGAATTCAAGTTAGCTGAAACTTTGAAATCTCTTATTACAACCTTTTAGATTTATAAATGATACCACTGAGTTAAGCAATTAACCCAGTGTACAGAATGGAGAAGGTCAGAAACTGGGACTCGAGTCAGGATACTTAACACACAGTACAATGTTTTCCCACCACTATATCATAAATGGTGACAAGTTCCTTGGGCTGTCTTTTGAAATAACTAAACTTTATAGAGGCAAATCTCTGGAATGTGTAGTGACGTACAGAAATAAGTGGTAAAGAATGCTGTACTTTAAAAAAAATTTAGCTTTTATCCCTTGTGTTTATAAAAGCAAATTTGAGAGCTTTAAATTTTTTTGTGCACTGAAAAATTCTGAGAATTTTTATCTACAATGATGCATTCTAACACACTATTTTCACTGTATTGCAACATATATATATATATATATATATATATATATATATACACATTTGACATGCATAATTTAAACTGCACAAAAATGTTTATAGAAGAAAATAAATCTAACTCAATTGTTCAAAATTCTGTTCTTAGTTCATTTGCAGAAGAATTTTTGTTGCTCAATATTTGCTGCCATTATAATTGTCTGTTCCTAAACACACAAGCAAGAAATGTCATGTTATCTTTCTTGTCATCAAATTCAACTGAACCTCACTCCAAGCCTCTTGTTGCGTCGCTGATTAGGAAATTCAACTTTGGTCGTTTTGGCACCATTCATCTGCCTCTCTGGGACCACACAGGAAGCCAGAAGTTTCACAGAACGACTGGAAAACGGGGGAAGCCTCAGTTCTTCAGCCATGTATGATGCTGATGCCATGCTTGATAAACCTAAGCCAATCTTTTTGAAGATTGGTAGTGCCAGTCAAAAGGATCTTTGCCAAGTCCTTCTAGATCAGCCTTCCTAGGTGATCCATGGACTCAACCATTCTCCCCCAGGTTCTTTCTTTCTCTGGGAGGTTCAGTGAAGACTAAGGCATGAATTCCTGTTAATCACGAGTCCAGCCAGCCTTTCATCCCCTCCCTAACAATCTCTCCTCTCTCTACTTCAAGGCTCCTGCACCCCTGCATCTTCCTGCACTCCTTTGCCTTTCTCTTCAGCCTCCAGCATAACCCCTCAATAAACTGAGGATTTATAAAAAAAAGAATCTAGGAAGATATTTTATCTGTAGGTAACAAAAGGAATACAAATTCTGACTACTTTTTGGACTGAGGAAGGGAGTGAAATAGAGATGGCAAAAGTAAGTAGCTCTTGTTTTTCTAATTCTTTCATAGCAATGAAAACAAAACATAAATTAACATCTCAATAAATATCCTGACCCATGTTCTATACTTAAGACTGTCATGAATTTACTCTGTATTTTCATCATTATGAATACTGGTATATAAAAATAATGACTAAATACAATCCTTTGTTACTATAATATCCTATTATCAGAGGGGACCTGGTAACTGATCTAGTACCATTCCTCATTCTGTAGGATGCTAAATTTAAATGCTTTTCCTTGTAAATAGGAATAAATAATTCTAAGAAAAGCCAACGATGATTTTTAAAGCACTAATATCACCAGTTTAAAGTACTAATATCACTAGTTTAAAGCAATAATGACAACAGTTTCAGAGTAATTTGCGCATAGCTCTTGTATGATATAGACCTGAACTCTAGTTAAAATCAATCAATAAAACATTGAGTATTTATATGAACAGCTTCTTTTCATTGTAAATTATTTTAAATTAAAACATTCTTCCCACCTCTCCATCCCACCCAATAGAGACAGCAGAAAATCAAAATGTCAAGACAGGAATAAATGACTATTTGTGTTTCTTCTTGAATGACATAAGATAGTTTTGGTGGCCCCTTTCCCTAGGGGATCTCTCTTACCTCTGCTCCACCCATGGCAATTGCAGGCAAATAACATCCTCCATGGTCACCTGCTTCAGAACTCCTGGAAAAAAGAGAGAGAACCAGCGGTTACCAGGCTGTATGTGATAAAAGAACGACAAAGTGGGCTAAGGATTTTGATAGCCAGTGCAAACAGATATTAAATAGCAGAGATCATTCAAGAGTGAATCATTCCATTTACTACAATAATATACTTTAATATACTCTTCATTTTGAATTTTTCAGACTTGAGCTCTTATATGACCTTTTTTTTTTTTACAACAGTTATTAGTTGCATATTCATTTTCAAGAAAGAAAGAAAAAACAAAGAAATAGTTAAGCTCTAAATTTTGCTTTTCATTTTGAACTTCCTAAAATTGTTTCATCTTGAATATAAGGGGATTGAAGGGAATTTAAGGATTTGACCCTTCTAGTGTTATTAACGATAAGTAGAGCTAAACGTGTACTTATAGATTTTATTAAGTGTCATGGTGAGTAGTTGCCCTATCCACTGAGCAGAACCAGCTAGGGCAGCGGTGAACTTTTTGAGACAAGATTGCCTAGTGTAGCCTCATATAGTGTTCTGATATATTTTGCACAGAATATGGCAGTTCCTGGCAAACACCGAGAGAGGCAAAGATTTGGTAAATCAATAAACATCGAATATTCTGTTTAATAATGCCATTTTCACATGGAAGTCAATTTAAATACATATGTTCAAGAAAGTTTTCATTAAGGAGCTTTTTTCAGAAACTGATTTTGGGCAACAGGCATCAGGGTCAACCATTGACATTGTTCAAAGTTCAGATCTTATGCAATTTTCTTATGAATTTTATTACAGCAGATTAAATGTTATACAATTTCATTCTCCTGTGTGGTTTAAATAGAAAACAAAATCTAAATCCTTTAATATTTTTAAACCTAGTTTTACTCATTTAAATTACCAGCATGGGTGAAATCATTGTCATTTCTTACACTAGTAGAAAATGAGTATTAAAGAGTAATTAGCATAGATCACTCATAAACATTTTGTTAAATCTGAAGATAAAGTTGAATATATACTTTTCCAGTTTTATAATGACAATATAGAAACTAAAATTCTACTTCGGTGAATTTACACTTATTTTCTTACAAGTTGCACTTGTTATAAGAAATATCTACAATTGTATCTTTATACATTAATTATTCTGACATATGTTCATATTTTAAATATCAGATATAAATGTACACATAATAAAAAGTAATCTTAAAGTCACATATTGTAGGTGGATCATTGTTCTCAATTCTTTGCATTCTTTTTACACATTTATGCACTTTGCATGTGACTTTGAAGTCCCCCTATTAGAAGCATTGATATTGGGCTTGGCCAATAGAATGTGAGCAGAAATGATAGTGTGACAGTCTATTTCTTGAGGTCCAGTGACGTACCAAGAGGAAAAACAAAAATAAATAACTCCCCAGTTAGCTGCTGCCCCTATTAGTTTGGCCCCAGAAAGAAAATACACGAAGAAAACCTGCATCCAACTGTGTTGCTAAGCCCAGATGGCCCAAAGTTGTACTGAACATAGTTCAGCTGAAGCATAAGTCTCTTAAGCATGAAGATGAATGCTTCGTGTTATATGCCAGCGGAACTATGTGGTTGTCAATTATACAAGAGTGTCAAAGCAATAAAATAAAGTTAGATAAGTTTATACAATATGCTTATCCAAATGTGAGAAATAAATACACTCAGTTCATAATGAAATAAATGTATAAATCATTTGGACAAAGAATTAGTCCAGCATACTTCTGGACCTATGTCATCCTTAACAGTATGATTTGGGCAAGTCATTGTGATTATCAGATTGCCCAACTGTAGTGCTAAGGTTGGATGGGATGGTTTCTAAGATCCAAATACATTCCGTAAAGTAAGAACACCTTTGCATTCCAAGAACAATTACAAGGGCCAAAAGAGAAATAGTTCATAAGTTGAGTGTCTCTAAAAACCATTATTACAATTTACATGTTACTATCATTTATTCACGTAGGGGTTACTATAAAATGATAATCTTGAGTCCAGGTTTTATGCCAGGAACTATAAGGGATGAAGATGAGATGGTATTTTGTAGAAAATGAAAAATCTAGTAGGAGTCATAAAACAAAAAGAAAAATCTAAGTGTTGCAGAAATGAGACTAAGGGCTTTAAGAAGGTAATCTCTTCCAGACGGAGAGATTAGGAAAAACTCTTGGGAGGAAGTGGCCTTTAAACTAGGTCATAGAAGAAATATAAAGTCATGTGTTGACTAAAGGAAGGACATTGAAGCAGGGCAGAACTAGTTATTTGAAAGGGTGAATTTTGCTCTTTCAGTGGAGTTTTCTGTGTCAGGGAAAGAGTGGAGATAAGGCTAGAAAGAGTTAGGGACCTCTTTCTGAACATAGGTTTCTATGTTCAGGAACTTAGAATTTATCATTATGTAGAGAATGATTAAACACTAAAAAAGAAAAAAAACAAAAATTGAAATCAAGAGTGTCTAATGAGCTTTAGAAAGATCCAACTGGTAATGGTCAAGGGAGAAAAGAGACAGAGAAGGTTCAAAGAAAGCTGGAGGCGGTGTTGAAGGGGCCTGAGCTGCGTTGGGTGGGAGAGGGCATGGCACTTTAAACAGGAACCCGAGCAGTGTGCATTCATTTTGATCATTCTGATAAGATAAAATGATGGAGTGAAGACTGATTTAACTGTTCGATGATAAGAAAGTAGCCTTTCAAAAAAAAATGAAATTTAAGTATTTAAGGAATGTTCTGAAATTTTCAATGTGTATAAACATCACCGAAAGTTCTTGTGAGATATACAGATTTCTCAGCTTCAACCCTGGAGAACGTGAAACAGGTGTTGCTGAAGGAGACCCAGAATTTGTGTTCTAGTAAGTGCCTCAGCGATCTTGATATGGGTGGCTTGCAAATCATTCTTTGACACTGGTTGGAAAATATTTTTTAGATTAGAATTTTTGTTAACTTTAGGATAAGGGTTAGGGTGAGCTTTAGTTTTAGGGCTAGGGTTTGGGTTGAAGTTACAGTTGGGGTTAGGGTTGGAAAACAGCAACAATAGAAGGAAATATTTATTGCCCACTTCCCACGTGAGATACTTGGCTAAATGCATGCATGCAGTATCCTTTTTCAAACTCATTGCAAGCTTAAAATATTGCTATTAATATTATTTTTCCAACTTACAGAAAACCAAGAATTAGAGGGGGTTCCACAGCACTTTGAAAATCATAGAGCCAGTAAGTGATGAATTCAGAATATAAATCAAAGACCGTCTTATTTTAGAACTCGTATTGGAGTTCATGATATTAAAGGCCGTTGCTTTTGTCTTTATTCCTTTACTTTCCCTTTTCAAAACTTTCATCGAATTGGGACCAGTGCCACATTTAACAAGATTGTCTGATTAAATTTACGCCAGTAAAAAATTTCATTCCTAAGTAGAGAAGGACCAGCTGGAACATAATCAGTCATCACAGTGGGATGCCCTAGATATGAAGATGCCCATCCTACCAAGAATAATACATATGCACATAGCAGTAATTTTAAAATAAATATAGAAAATTTCTGCAGCATGTGTTATTATAACCATTTAAGTAGACTCACAAGAATTTTAAATTGGGACAATATCATTGCCTTGAACATTTTTTCCCTGTTTTAAATTGACATTTCAAAATAAAATTTATGATCTTCAAGGCTAAGCATTAATTGTTTAAAGGACTAATCTACAATAAAACACGAAGATCATATTTAACTTTATTCTTCTTAACTATCTTTTGGTTCAAGCTATTTTATTTTTTAGATTGAAGGACTAGTCACTTACTTACATTTCCTATGACAATGGAAGCAGTGATAGCTTATGTTGCTTCAAGAAAAGGAAAATGAGTTAAATATGTTATGGGCCATATTCAAAGTCCAATTATCCCAGCACAGATATTAATCCTCCCCACTTCAAGAAACAGGCCTAAAGAAGGAACAATTAATAGTTTTTATTTTTCCCTCCTAAACCTTAAGGACTAATGCACAAAAACAACTTCTAGAGTTGGAGCAGCAATTTTTATGTCATCGGTTGTAATTTTTCAGTTTTAAACTCTGTTCATTGTTATTTGTTCTTGAAGATGTCGACTGAGCAGGAGGTGATGGTATTATGCTGTCACTTAAAACTGATAGCAGAGTTTTTTAAAAAATATATTTTATTGATTTTTTTACAGAGAGGAAGAGAGAGGGATAGAGAGTTAGAAACATCAATGAGAGAGAAACATTGATCAGCTGCCTCTTGCACACTCCCTACTGCGGATGTGCCCACAACCAAGGTACATGCCCTTGATGGGAATTGAACCTGGGACCTTTGAGTCTGCAGGCTGATGCTCTATCCACTGAACCAAAGAGGTTAAGGCAATAGTAGAGTTTTTATTTGCTTTTTTTAAATCAGTGACATTCTTTCACATAGTGACTTTTCTCCTTTGCTCCTGGAAGATGATAATGTTAGACAATGTTTCTTTTAATTTCAGAGTTCAGAGTCAAAGTCAATTTATAAAACTTTAATATTATTATTTTCTAGGCCTTTATGAAGTGGCTTTTATTTCAAGTTTATTCAGAACTGACTGCATCCCAGACACTAGGCTAAACTATATGCAGGGCACCAGTAGGTACTGATTTCTTTGCTTTCCTTTTCTTATGAATACACCTTCCTGTATATCTTCTTATGATCTCAAGGAACTTATTACCCTTTAAAGAATAAGGAAAAAATAAAAACCTACTCAGTACCATTAGTAGAAAGTTGGATGCATAATAAAGAATATATACTTCAAATGAGAGTTGCATAATTCTATAATTCCCTTAAAGGAATCATTTATCACAGATGCGAGGCATGTGGCCCTGAGAGGAGATACAGCAGATAACCCTTTCAGGTCCCATTTCATATATGTCCTCTGGTCTTCCTTTAGTATGTACTTCTTGATTGCTTGATAGAGTGGAGAGAGCCAGGTAGTTGTTTATAGAAATGGGAGACCGAAAAGTGTGCAGAAATTATTTATTTAGGATATAGTTATTTATTGGGTCACCAAAGAGAATCAAATAAAACTATTTAAAACCAACTTATAAATACAAAATGTATAAACAAAATAAATTCATCTAAATCAATAATAATCTTGCATTTAATAAAAAATACTTTGAGAATATCCCACTCCTAATAAAAAATAAAATATGCAGTAATAAACTTTAAAAAATGGACAGAACTTGTATAAAAAAAACTATAGAAAATTAGTATCTTTTTATATAACTAGTTTGCATAAATGGAGAGATAACAGATGTGAATATTCAATATTGCAAGGATGTCGATCCATTCCAAGTAAATCTATAAATTTAGCGCAATTCCACTCAATATCCCAATTAGATTTTTCTTATAAGAATATGTCCAATTTTTTTGTATGAAGAAGAGCATTTGAGGTAAAATTTAAAAATCATTTTATATTATTAATACATCACCATCTGAACACACAAATTAATAAGCCGATAATTGGAGTGTAAGAGAAAATCTAGAAATACAATCTAACTCGGTTTTTTGGAGTATTATTTGAAGTAGAAGAAAATATAATCAAATATTTGATATTGAGATAATTGACTAATCATTTAGAAGAGCATACATCAATAGTTTCCAATCTCATGACTTATACCAAAATAAATATAGATTAAATAAAAATAAAATCAATATATAACAACTATTTTTTCTATTAATGAAATCTGACAAAAAATAGAAGAGATGGCAAATATGAATTGGTTGAAAATTTTGAGTAAGGACTTTAGTGACATGTATTAAAAACTTTAAATCACACACAGAAACTAATAATTCAATTTTTAAGAATTTATGTCGATAAGAATGATAGCTATCATATATGCGAATGGATGCCCAGCGTGGTACCATTTGGAGGCGAGGTCTTTGTGAGGTGCTTAGGTGATGAGGGTGGAGCCCTCCTAAATGGGATTAATGCTCTTATAAAAGAGAGTCTGAGTCCCAAAGTCCCTTCTACCAGGTGAAGATACAACAAGAAGCAAGCAGTCTGCAACCTAAAACCAGTCACAGGAGCCTGACTATGCTGGCACCCTGACTTAGACTTCCAGATTCCAGAACTCTGAGCAATACATTTTTTCTCTTTATAACCAGTCTATGCTATTTTTAAAAAACAATTTCTTTTGGTGAGAGAGAGGGGTGGGGGGGGAGAGAGAGAGAGAGAGAGAGATATCAATTTATTCCACTTATTCATTCGTTAGTTCTTGCATGTGCCCTGCAGGGGGATTGGGCCCAAAACCTTGATGTATTGGGGTGATGCTCTAACCAACTGAGCGACTTAGCCAGGACCCAGTCTCTGCCATTTTGTTAGACCAGCCTGAATGGACTAAGACGCTCTTCTTGCTTATGTCATGATTCCCTACAACCATTCCCCATGTGGCAAGAGTAATGCCTTTAAAATGTTAAGTCATAACTCCTCTCCCTGAAACTTTCTAATAGCCTTCCATCTCATCTAGAGAGAAGAACCATGGTCATAATGGCCTAGAAGATCTCAAATGATCTCATATCAACGTCCCAGGAGTCCCTTAGCCTAAATTCAGAAGCATGTTTAGTCTTGTTTCTGAGAGTGGGGTATGTAGCATATTACGATTACTTTATAGGGTCATGCATGATGAAGAATGTCTGAGGAGTCAGATAGAATCGACTGTGAACAAAAGGATTCTAGTGACCAGTTTCAATTTCATCAGCAGGTAGGAGTGAATCTCAACTATCCTAGATCTTGTTCATTACTTAAGATAAGAATGTGGTGGTGGCTGCAATGGACAGAATGATCAGAAGAGAAATGTTATGTAAAAAGTCAAAGTAGAAATTCAGATAGAAAACAAAACACTTTTAAGGATAGACATAAAAAGAAAACAACAACAACAAGAAAAAAACTACTGTAAAAGTTAACCAAATTGAGCTTCACCTGAACTTAAATGGAAAGCTACAGACAACTTGGGAAACGTTTATAAATGAAGTGAAAACTTGGTATGATAGTAAAATCATCTAAACTAATAAAAGTGGAATATTGAAATTAACCGTCCCTTCGGGATGCCTACAGCCAATCAGAGTGGCTGTATGCAAATTAGCGCAGCCAAGATGGCAGAGGCCCACCGCAAATCATCCCACCGGAGGAGCAGGGTGGGAGGAGCAAGGAGGCTCCCAGGTTTCGGCCTGGAAATAGACAAATCGAGGAGGGCACGCACACGCAGAAGCTTAGCCTCGGTGACCCGAGGTTGGTTCCAGGCCATGGTGGCAGCCACAGGTTCGGGAGCCGGCTGGCCAGCCCCCGCCCCTGCGGCTGAGGCCTGGGAAGAGACCGTTGGCAGGAGAAGTACTTAGCGCCCTGCATACCAGGCTCCTGGGTCTGATCAGCCCGGGCGCTGGTGGTAAAAACGCCTTCTGGCACCCAGAGGGGCGTGTCCCATCGGCCAGCACAGGGCGCTAAACAAGCAATGGGAGAGAAAGCAATGAGGACCCTCAGGCAGCACCCAGCAGGGCCTGCTGGGTGATGGGAGAACAGGGTGACCAGAGAGCAGGTAATTGGACTGCAGGCAGCACCCAGCAAGGGCTGCTGCACCGCCATGAGGGAGCAAGGAATCTCTGGGAGGTCACTGTGGTGACCCCCTAGCAGACAAGCATGCTGCAGGCAGCACACAGCAGGGTCTGCTGGGCAGTGGTGGCCGCCATGGGGGTGGAGGCAAGCGGGCCACCAGAAAACAGGCATTAGGACCAGCAGGCAGCACACAGCAGGGCCTGCTGAGCTGTGGCTGTGGCGAAGGGGGAGCAAATCAGGACCCACAGACAGCACCCAGCAGGGCACCCTGCTGGGTGGTGGCAGTGGCAATTGGGGAGCAGGCAAGCAGGGCGACCATGGAGCAAGCAATGGGGACCTACAGGCAGCACCCAGCACGGACTGCTGGGTGGTGACTGCATCCACCAGAGAGCAGGCAAGTGGGGTGACCAGAGAGCAGGCAATCGGCCTGCAGGCAGCACCCAGTAGGGCCTGCTTGCCCATCCCCATGGTGTGGAGCAGACAGGCCTGGGAGAGAGCAGAGAACCACATGAAGTGGACCAAAGCCATCAGTAGCACATCCCCTGAGGGCTCCCCAATTGGGGAGGGTGCAGGTCGGGCTGAGGGAACTCCCCTCCTGCCCTCCCCCTCCCCACCTACCCATGCACGAATTTCATGCACCGGGCCCCTAGTAATTAATATAATATGGGATGAGAGTAAAATGTACCATTAATATAAAAGCAAGACCAGAAATATGGCCCTAAATTGTGACTATAAATCAATATACACAATCAATCTGTTTTGATGGAACAATGATAAAAGTAAAGAAATTCTAAAAGATAAAAATAGTGTAAAAAGAACTCCATTTCAACAAAATGGTTGCTTTTGCCTTCCAAGATCTTTCATTTTCACTAGACATTTCTTCTTAAGGTTGGCTATGTTAGCATGCACTCCTTTACACAAGAGCAGCTCACTTTATAGACACCTTGTAACAAATAATTAATTTCAACTCAGGAAACAATGACAGAGTCTTCAAGAACAGTACTAATTTTTCTGACCATTATATAGGTATTGGCAATCGCAGGTTTACAGTTGTTCATATGGAAAAATATATAATACAAGAATAGTCATGCAAGAATAAACTCTGTTTTTTTTTTTTTTAACTCACAACTGCAAACCTACCCTTGTATCACACACAGATAAGTGGATTCTTTAAAAAAACTACTGACTACTGTGTTTATTTAGAGTATTTTTTATTAACATACTGTCTCCCACATTTAAGCTCATTTAATGTAAAAATCATCTTTTCTACTTAAATATCAAGATAAAATTTGAGTATTGTAATTACTGACATAAGTCATCAAACACTAAGAAAGAATATTTAAAAAGAAGTAATTTTACCATATTATTGAAAGGTCCAGACCTTTTAAAAAATCTTATTATGTAAAACTTACACCCTAAGTTAGATTACTAAGGCAAACATTCCCAATTGCTATATAGTGCACAAATAGTAAGGTTTTTAATATTATGTATTAATAGGAAGGAAATCATGGCTTTGGTTAAATGTATTTAATACTTACTAATCATTTCTGGAGTTCTCTTTACCTAACATTGTTTACCTGACATTTAAAAATTAAACAGGAAGAAATGCATCTAAACCTATGCTACACATTCGAAATGGATAGTTTATATTTGGTATAAAAGGGATAAAATTTATGGTCCTGAGTGACAATTTTATGTAACAAGGCATGAGAATGTAAAATTCCATTCAAATTCCTTTCTTATCACTATTCATGAAAACGGCATTTCTCAGCTGGGAAAGCTAACAGTGATATTACATGGTGACATTATTTCAGAAGAGTTGTCTACGATGCAGAATATCTAATTTTTTCACACATGAGCAAGGACTATGCAAAATTTAGCATTTAATTTGCATTCTATATGCAATATTTTAAAGGGCAAGATTAGGTAATTTTGAAATATTATAATAACCTCAATTTAATCTAAAACCAAAAATTTTATATTTATATACCTCTTTGATCCCAAGTGTTTCCAAATAGTTCCACCCCCTCCCCCCCCCAAAAAAGAGTATATTTGATATACTAAGATACAAATGCTATTATTGCTGCTTTAGTAAAAAGGAAACTGGAGCATGGAATTGCATAAATGATTTTCCTAAGGCAACCCAAATAAAGTAGAGAAATAATAACATAGCCACAGCTTCAGTATTCCTCATTTTAGTGCTTGACACTGTTCTTTTAAATATTAAAACCAGCAGAACAGCCTAATAAGAGCATGTGCAAGGTGCCCAACGTAACTGCACTGCTTCCACAACCTTATAGAATCACAGTCCACGCAAGACCATGCAATTTAATCACCTGTCTTTACGGACAAGGAAATTTAAATCTAGAGGGATTGTGGCTTGCCCAAGGCCATAGAGTATATTAATAGCAAGATGACTCAAATTGAGGTGTCCTTTATTCCCTGCATATGTTGTGTCCACAATGATTAAAGTGAATGTGGATAATCAGGTTACCAGATACTTTGATTCTTTATGTAACTAGATTAATGATATAACAAGTTTTGTTATAATGGATTTTGACTTTAATATGTTTCAAATACAAGCTGTAAATAAGGCATTGTTTTTACTTGCCTTTTATATTTAAGAGGCAACATAATTTAATAATCTTTTTCACATCATTCAGAAATAAAGATACAATGTTTGCTACTCTTCATACATGATTCTCCACTTATTTTTTTAAACAAAATAGCCACTAGCTCTTATATCTCTGTAGCTTAGCTATCTAAAGCAGATGTCAGTAAACATTTTATGTAAAAGGCTAGATAGTAAATGTTTTTGTAACTCCCCAATTCCAGTGTAACTAACTGTTTGTAGCACCCAAGCAGCCACAAACAATAAGTGAGTGAATGGAAGTGTCTGTGTTCCAATAAAACTTTATTTACAAAAACAGGCAATTGATACATGGTCTCTAGTTTGTTGCTCTTGATCTGAATCACAGTGACTGCAAATGAAGGCCCAAGATAATGACATATGTGGCATTTCAGTTCATGAATATTTCAGTTCTGTAATAAAAATCAAAGTTATAGTTTTTCTAAGTGATATCTATAGACCTGCTGAGTTGCCATATCTCTTTAAAAATAAAACTTATCTCAACCTTTCTCAGATTTCTTTCTTGCTTTTTAAAAAAAGTTGTCTTAGTGTTATCATTGGGATCATTCTTTTTAGGAAAGAAAATCGAAGAATTAGATAATATGTCAAGCATGCATATTATATGCTTTCGTAATGTAAACACAAATATTTCCAAAACTTTGACCCCCACAACCATTTGTCTCATTGCTTATTTTTGTCTCTTGAGAATCCCACTGATATGCCAATAAAGGAATTTTAAAAGGTATAAACCCACAAGGTTGAGAGAAAACTGGAGAAGAGAAATCGATGGACTAGATCTTAGCCCATATTTGGAGGATAGGAAGCAGGAGTAGAGGTAACTCACTAGATTAGTGGAGGAGACTAAGTGTTTATGTATCTGCTGAAGATGACACAGATAAGATATGGACCCATCCAAATTCCGAACTGTAAAGTCTGGTGGAGACTCAGCACCTGAAGTTAATAAGGAAGAGAAGATGTGAGGCACGGGAGTGAAGATAGGAATACTGGTCTAAAGTCTGCACAGAAAGTGTGTAGCTGTCTCCTCCCCATCCCAGATTTCCAACAGCCCTGCATCCCTTCAGTGCCTCCATAATCGATAGGACTGGAAGTTTACTCTAAAGAAACCGTGCTAGAGAAGTTCAGGGCTTAGGGTCACCCAGTGCAGTGGGGAGCTGGAGAGAGGAATGAATGGAAAGCAAGATCCATTACAGTCAGCACACTAGGCTGTGTCTCCTACTTGCTCCCAGAACACCAGCCATAAAGCCCTGCGAGATTCCTCTTTGAGAATCCAACAGTCCTGGAGAAAAATAGAAAACACAGAAACACTATGTATTGATGGATGAGGGTCTCAGCCAACTTCAGCACTCAGCCTTCTTTCTCCCTGTCTCTACTCTCCAAACTAACTGCCATTTGTTTAGGATGTGGCAGAAGGGATCTGTGTACAGAGCGACTGAAGTCTACATGGCTTTTTCTGTTTCTTCCAGTGCTGGACCCCCGGGAATCTTTACAATTTGTAGGAAGTGTAAAAAGAGTGATTGGGACTCGATATTGCATTTGAGAGTAGCCTGTGAGTAAATGACTCACCTCCGTAAGTTTATGAACAGGGAGAAGAGTAAAAGAGAGGAGCCACAGAACCTAGGGAGATACTGAAACCCCAGGGGAGGAAAGAGGAAAGAAAATGACGATCAGAATCATTGATTTACGTAGTATGTCACCTCCGCATTTAGCTCTGCATGTAAAATTTTGTATTGTATTCAGAATATCTATTTCATCTTCTGCCTCTCTGATACATGTCTTTTTCATCTGAAATTCCTATTTGTAAAGTTATTACTTGGTTTCAGTTATTCAGGCTCAGATGATTCCCGTGCCTCAGAGTTTTCAATTTATAACAACCTAACTAGTATATCTTTCCTGGGAGAATAAATTACTGTAGCTGTGGGTTTAAAATCTATGGTTACCACCCAACCTCCTGCATTTTTAACTGAGTTTATATATCTGACTCTTCAGAGAGAAATATGAGTAAACAACCAGGAGAAGTTTGCATTACCTAATTCAATTGCACATTAGTGGCAGGATAAAGATGAACTCTAGGCCTCATAAGCAAGGTAGACAATTTCCTGGAGACTATTGTGTGTCTCCTGCTTTTCTATTTAGCTTTTACCTGGGGCCAAGTCTAGTATGATAATGGTGACAATTATTAATAGAGAGATCTCCCATTTTTATAAAATGTGAATACCCTACTAACATAGTAACAATGTTTGCATTATAAATTCAGTAGATGGGAGACAACAAAAAGAATAAAAACAAAACTACCGATAGAAGATGAATTGTAAGGAAGCATTTTCAAATGGAATCATGAAGCCTACAGGTACCTCAGATCAATCAATGTAAGAAAGGTGAATTGAGTATAAGAAACATCATGAGCAAACAACCTCTGAATGGGGTTCCTACCACAATGAGATTATGCCTTGGATGGTTGATGTGGGTGTATCACTTAACTGAGGTGGATTAAGCAAGGAGGGGGGAACTGCTGAGGGTTGGGAAGAATGGTTGGCTTAGTCCCATGCATCCCTCTATCTTTGCTGGAGACTAGGCCATGACATAACAGTGTGCCTGCCTGCCTGCCTTAGTTTCCCTACGTAGAAATCACCTACTTGACACAATTGGCAATTATTTCCTTGAGAAAGTTCTAGTAATGCAGAGAAATATGTCATAATACACCCAATACTAATATTTTTCTATATTCTCCAACCTGGACACTCTGTCTAAAGTATTTACATTCTTCTGGATTCGCATGGCAATCTTTTGTGACAAGGTAACCCATTCAGTGCTTTTTACCATTAACTTTTTATTTTTATTTAAAAAAATATATTTTATTGATTTTTTACAGAAAGGAAGGGAGAGGGATAGAGAGTCAGAAACAACAAAGAGAGAGAAACATCGACCAGCTACCTGCTGCACACCTCCTCTAGGATGTGCCCACAACCAAAGTACATGCCCTTGACTGGAATCAAACCTGGGACCTTTCAGTCCACAGGCCGACACTCCATCCACTGAGCCAAACGGGTTAGGGCTCCATTAACATTTTAAAGGAATCTGTAAGATAAGAATTTATATATGGATTAATCAAATTTGATTTATGTATTACATATTATTTTTGTATAAAATTGATGTAGACATGTAAACATTTGGCTATATAATCACACACACACACACACACACACACACACACACACACACACACATTTCTAATGTATTTTTCTACGTTAGGAGGTTTTGGAAGACCATTTCCTTCCTAGCTGCTTTTGCCTTGAGCATGTGCCTCAGTAGCCAAGAGTCAAAGTGCCCAGTGTTTTTTTCATACAATACAGAAAAAATATTAGAATTAAAGATGATGACAGTTCAATAACTCCCCCTGCTGATGTGTGCATTTTTTCGACACTTAAACAAGCCATGCTTGAATACTTACGCATATTTTTCAGAATCAGCAAGTATACCTCTCACTTATTTGAGAAGTCATTAATTATTATTTTTGTTTGTCCATGTTTTAATGTATCATTACTTAAGGTGAAGAACTATTCACCTTTCAAATTTTAGAAAAATAGATCACGTGAAAAGTAAAACTTCCCTACATTCTTCTTCTAACTCCAAGCCTTAAAGACAATCACTGTCAACTAGTTCATGTCTACCGTAATTTTCGATCCCCACCTCTGTTTTTTTATCCCTCTCATTAACTGGCATTATTCAATATATTTTGAGTTTGATAACTCTACATCGCTGATATTATTCCAGGTCAACATAAATAAATGATTCTATCTCATTATTTTAAATATTTAATAGCTTACAAAATATTCCCCTATTGTATTTATTTATTGATAGACTTGAATATTTTTAATATTATTAATGGAACTTCCTTGTGTTTATTATTTTCATCCTTTATGTTATCCCTGGTTATGTCCTGTTTCCAAATTGTTTTTTTCTTTTTTATTCATCTTTTATAATTTATTCTTTTTAAATCTTTCTTACTGGAAGATTATATATTTCATTAGTTTTTTTCTCCCAAAGGATAAACTTTGATTGTTCTTTGTTGCGCCTCCATTGCACCTATTTTTATTTCAATAAATTGAGTTCTGCTTGTATCTTAGTATGGCATTTCTCCTATGTTATTTAGTTTTCATTTCCTCTTTAAATAAATTTATTCCTGGTATATTTTATACTTTAAAAAACATTTTATCAATAAATTTTATTATTTCTGAATTTTGTGTTATTCAAAGGAAGCTGTTTCAGACATCCAAGGTAATAAAAGTTTTATCAAATATTTTCTTCTACTACTTTTATCATTTATCTGTTGTTGCTACTCATATATTAAATCACTTGGCATTTACTTTTGTTATGGTGTGTGTTATTTTTTCCCCCCAAACTGATAGTGAATTGTCCCAACAGGGGATAGTAAATATTTTCAATCCTCTTTTGAAAATCATATATTAAATTCTCACCTCTATCTGGATTTTATTTCTGGATCCTTTTCCCTTTCCACCTAGCTAGTTATCAAGTTGTCTTATGATAACACACTGTTTTAATTACAGTAGCTTTATAGGTTTAACACAACCCTCCTCCCATTATTCTTGTCATTTTCCTACAATTTTCTTAGCTATATTCACACACTTATTTTTTGATGAGGTTTATGTCTTTTAAGATTTGATAATATGTGCATATAATCAAAATTTACAAAGAAAAATAAGTTTATTTGTAAACTGCTCCCCCAGCTCCTTAAATATCTGACAACTCCTTTTACCAGAGACATTCTATGCCATAACAAAACATCAATATATTTTCCTTTTATTCTCATGAAATAATAACGTGCTTTGCCTATTTCATTTGCTATCTTGGGCATTTTAGCAACATCAGACATAAAGAATTATACCTGATGAACTTCAAAAATATGACAAATTTTCAACAAAGCCTATATCATTGAAAATTTAAACATATGATCAAATGCCATTTTCAAATGCTATTTCTAGCAACTCAAGTCATCCCATTGCATTGAGGATATGCTAATTTAAAATACTTTTTTCCCCCTCATAAATTTGGGCAAAGTTCTCATTTCCTCTCGGCTTCAGTTCCTCACCTTTAAAGGCATTTTTAGTTCTTTGGAAAGCCTACTATTTTATCATATTCCCAAAGTAATTATATTTTTCGAATTGATTTTTAGAGAGAGAGGGAGAAAGAATAAAAGAAAGAGAGAGGGAGGGAGAGAGAGAAGGGGGAGAAAAAGAAAGAGAGAAACATTTATGTGAGAAACACCAGTCAATTGCCTCCCGCAGATACTCTCCATAGGGATCAAACCCACAACCTGGGAATGTGCCTGACCAGGAATCAAACCTGCCCCGTTCTGGTGTGCAGGCTCTTGCTCCAACTGGCTAAGCCACCCGGCCAGGGCTCAAAATAATTATTTCTTGTTAACCGAAACATGAAAGACGATGCAGTGGAAGGATCAGGTATATCTCTGACTTCCTAGAAGAGGTGAACAATTGATACTTAAAAAGTTTTGTGATTATGGAAGCTTCAGTAGCCTCAGCCATAGCCAGTCATGAGTGCTCTACAAAATATTGCCATTAATATGATTCGAGCCTCTAAACTTCCCTTTTCCATGTTTCGGGGTTAAAAATCCTACGTTTTGGACTGACTTGACTTGAATCTCCAGCCACCTCTGGAACAAGGTAGAAAGATATCGTATTTTCCATGGTATAAGACGACTGGGCATATAAGACGACCCCCAACTTTTGAGAAGATTTTCCTGCCTTAAAAAGTCCAGACGGAGACCATACGCGGCACAAAAAGGAGCCGACTGTAGACACTTGCAATCTCCGTCCGGCTTCATTGAAATGAATGGAGTGCGGCCGTTTTTTGAGCTGCCCCCATCATATGCCACTACCGGAGATTTTCCAGTCTGGCTCCGAAGTTTCAGCACCTGCTTTATAAGACAACACCTGGCATAGAAGACGACCCCTGACTTTTGAGAAGATTTTCCTGGGTTAAAAAGTCGTCTTACACGTCAGAAAATACGGTATATAGAATAGCTCTCATTACTGAAGTGCTTCACTGTGAAGTAAGACACCATTGTCATGACCTTGGCAGTTATACCAAGAGGTGTTTATTCATCCAATATGAAGGGTACTCTGAGTATAATTCAGTATACTGAGCATATTCCAACTTGTATTACATTAGGGAAGAAAGAACTGGACACTGCTATTAAGAAAACATGTCAATTTCACAAAGGAAATTTGGTAAACTAAATTTGCAGTGATATACAGTGTGTGTGTGTGTGTGTGTGTGTGTGTGTGTGTGTGTGTATATATATTTCTTGATTTTATTTTGAATTTCCTCTTTCTTGTTTTGGTGTGGGATTACTGCCAAATGTAGTTTGATTCCTTAAAAAGATACTGGAGTAAAACATAAAATGGAGTAAGTAGTATTGATTTCACTAGGAACTCAAAGAATATAATTTTAAGATAACACAGTCATGTTTATTATTATGCAACTATTTATTTAGTGGATATGGAATTGGGATTGAAAATCAAGGCATTGTTACTTATGTCTGAATGAGGACTAATAATGTTAACCTATGAAAAGAGAGACTGTGAGGATTTAAGGAATATATTTAGAGGAATTTAGGACTAAAAATGTTGAAAATCTGACATTGTAAAAATTTATTCATGGTCTAGCTTTTTGTTAATAGTTTTACCAGATAATTACTAGGCTGTGAGCTCCCTCTGGACATGCATCAGGTGCTTATCACTTGTTATTCATTAGAAATTGTGGCAAATGATCAATGCCTGTGTACTTGACGGGAGGAAAGTGTCTTGGGGCTGGGGGGAAGAGAAATGGAATTACAATACAAAATATACTTACAATGAGACTAATAAAACCATAACTGTAAAGGTGACCTGGCACAGAACCCGAACATGATTGCACACGCAGAGGAAACAGAGTTGGAAATACGGGCTGACCCAGATAACAGGCACTTGGAGAAAGACTTGACTAGCCCTGAAACTCTACAACCCCAGGCACCTTCTATCTTTTTCTTGTGTTTGGGCCAGCCTATCACTCTCCTCTGACTCTTCGAGACCATATAGATCCTACAACAGTCCAAAGAATATTTCTCTTTCATGGCCTTGAATCTTTAAATCATATTCGGTTGATATTTGACATACTTGTCGACAGCCTAAATGGATTTTTTAATAGTGTAGCTTAGATAAATCTTTCTTCTGTTGTAGGGCAGCCAAAAATGTTTTTATGGCTAACTCTAGCTTAATAAGCAGCCAGAGTTTTAAAAAACTGCAACCATTTAATTTTTAATATGGATTGGTTCCTTTTGGTAATTAAAAACAAACATTTTGTAAAACTGCCAACACGTTAATCAAAATTGTATAGGGTTATTTGCGTCAGGCACTTAAACATGTTTTAAACCTTTCTGAGACAGAATCATGAAGTAAAATTAAAACAGATTGAAACAATGTTCTTTATGGCTTATGTCTGGTATAGACCAAAGGTCATAAATAAAGTTCAGCCAGGGCCATATTAATTTTCAGTAGATTCTAAGGCTTACTTAGTAACACAGTATCTAAATGTGTGTGTGTGTGTGTGTTTGTGTGTGACTATACTAACATGTAGTACCATGAAATAAAAGGTGTATGTATCACCTTGGTAATATAGGCCTCAAAGTGTTTGCCACTTGTCAAGTTTGATCAATAACGACTGAAATCTCTTGTGTTTTTCACATTAGTAACAATGCTAATATGCTGCTCTTGAGTCAGGATAATAATGTAGCTAGACTTTTCTGGGAACTTAGAGAGAAAATGTCTCTATTTTAACCAGAGAGCAAATAAAAGAGTCCAAAAGGAGAATTTTCTTTCCTTTTTTATGCCTAGATGAATATGTTGTGAGTAAGCCCCTCAGACAAAGGATTATCTCATTTCAAGGCCTTGGAAGTGGTTATACTTTGCACAGTTTTATGCAGTATGCTGGCATTTCATTCTGTTCTATTATTTTTGTATAGTGTGGGATATTCCACAATTTCTTTTGCCATCTTAGCCATTATATCAGTAAAACAAAAATCAAATACTAGTTATCTTATATTGGTTTGTAATAAAAAATCAATATATTAACATTTAATATTAAACATTATATATTTTATTCTTTTAATAATAACTTACTAATTTCCCAAAATCAACTTCTAATACATAAATATACAGGATGTCCCAAGAAATGTACAACAGGTGATAGCTCAATTTTGAAAATCAAAAGTATTTTAATAAATACTGCCTTTATAATTATTCAAAGTGTGTGTATACATTGTTTAGACACCATGTGTTTATGTGTGTGTTATTATTACCAGCCATCCTGGTAGCTCTTTTGGTTTAATCAGAATCTTAGAGCGTTAGGATATTAAGAATGATCAGACATTGTGCAGAACCACTGAAGATTCCAAGCAGCCAAAGCAATCCTGAGAAAGAAGAAAAAGCAGTAGGCATCACACTTTCTGAATTCAAAGTGTATTCAAAGATACAGTAATCAAAAGGATGCTCTTGTCATAAAACAGGCAGGTAATCAATAGAACAGAATATAGGGCCCAGAAAGAAAGTCAGTTGATTTCCCACAAAAGAATCCAGGATATACAATGGGGAAAGAATAGTCTTTTCAATAAATAGTGTTGGGAAAACTAAATAGCCAAACGGGAAAGATTAAAACTGGATCCTCATCTTACTCCAAACACAAAAATCAACTCAAAATCTTTGACTAAAGACTTGAACATAAAGCCTAAAACTGTAAAACTCCTAGAAGAAAACTGCAGATAAGCTCCTTGATGTTGGTCTGGGAATGATTTTCTGAATTTGACACCTAAATCAAAGGCAACCCAAAGGAAAAATAAACAAGTGGTACTATATCAAATTAAAAACCTTCTGTACAGCAAAGGAAACTGTGATAGTCAATGTAAAAAAAAGATAGTCAATGTCAAAAAACCAAACAACTCAATTACAAAAGTGGACAAAGGGCCTGAATTGATCTTTGTCCAAAGAAGATATGAAAGAGTCAACAAGTACATGAAAAGGTGGTCTACATCACTAATCATCAGGGAAATGCCAATCAAAACCACAATGAGATATCACCTCAGACCTGTCATAATGGCTTCATCAATAAATTAACAAACGCATTAGAGAAGAAATGGAAGAAAAGGGAACCCTGGTACACTGTTGGTGGGGATGTAAACTAGTACAGCCACTATAGAAAACAGTACAGAGGTTCCTCAAGATATTAAAAATAAGAACTATTATATGATCCAGCAATCCCACTTCTGGATATATATCCACAGAAATTGCAATTACTATGTTAAAGAAATGTTTATACACCCATGTTTATTTCAGGCAAGATATGGAAATAATCCAAGTGTCTGTCCACAGATGAATGTATAAAGAAAATGTGATATGTTACTCAGCCTTTAAAAAAGAAGGAAAGAAAAAATAAAATCCTATCCAATAAAAGAGTAATATGCAAATTAACCACCACTCCCTCACTCCACCACTCCCTCACTCCATCACAAAGATGGTGGCCGCCACAGAGCTGGAGCAAGCAGGAGGCTTGGGTTGCCCTAGTGATGGAGGAAGCCAAGCTTCCCACCTGTCCTAGCCAGCCCTGAGCTCCGCTCAAAGCTACAAAGTTTCAATTATAGGAAATAAATAAATCTGAGATACCTGCTTCCAACCCATGGGTGTGACCAGACTGAAAATGGCCCTCAGTTTCTCAGGCCAGGCACCCCATCGGGACCCCCCCACCCTGAAGGGGCTGTGGCCAGCCTTCAAACAGCCTGCAGCCTCTTACCCAGGCTGGCCACATCCCCATGGGACCCCACTTGGGGAGCTTGACCAGCCTGCAAATAGCCATCAGCCCCTCACCCAGGATGGCCAGGCACCCCAGTAGGGATCCCCACCCTGAAGGGGTTGTGGCCAGCCTGAAAATGGTCCTCAGATCCTCACCCAGGCTGGCCAGGCACCCCAGTGGGAACCCTACACTGATCTAGGACAACTTTCAGGGCAAACCAGCAGGCCCACACCTGTGCACCAGGCCTCTATCCTATATAATAAAAAGGCAATATGCAGATTAACCCTAACAGCAGAATGGCTGGGAATGATTGGTCACTATGACACACACTGACCACCAGGGGGCAGAAGCTCAATGCAGGAGATGCCCCCTGGTGGTCAGTGCACTCCCATAAGGGGAGCTCTGATCAGCCACAAGCCAGGCTGATGGCTTCCAGCACAGCAGTGGTGGCGGGAGTCTTTCCTCCCTCCTCTGCAGTGCTAATGATGTCTGACTCCAGCTTAGTGCTGCTCCCCACTGGCAAGTAGACATCTCCCAAGGGCTCCCAGGCTGCCAGAGGGATGTCTGACTGCCAGTTTAGGCCCGATCCCCTAGGGAGCGGGCCTAAGCCAGCAGGTGGACATCCTCTGAGGGGTCTCAGACTGCGAGAGGGCACAGGCTGGGCTGAGGGACCCCCCTGAAGTGCACAAATTTTGCGCACTTTTTGCAAATTTGCAAATTTTTGTGCACTGGGCTTCTAGGAAAAAAAAAAAAAAAGCCTACCATTTGCAACAACATGAATGAAACTGAGGTTATTATGCTAAGTAAAAAAGCCAGCCAGGGAAAGACAATACTAATATGGTATCACTTACATGTGGAATCTTTTTTAAAAAAGTCACACTTTTAGAAACAGAGTAGAATGATGATTGCCAGGAGATGGGGTGTAGGGAAATAGGGAGAGGCTTGCAAAAACTTTTCAGATGAATTAGACAAGAGGATCTACTATATAATAAGGTGACTATAGTTGATAGCACTTCATTGTATAGCCAAAATCTTCTAAAAGCTTAAGGCTTCTCGTACATTGAAAAGAAGCTAACTATGTGAGGTGATGTGTTAATTTGTTGGTGGAAATCCTTTCACAATGTATATAAGTAGCAAATCATGATGCTGTGCACAAAATGTACAACAATCTTGTTTGTCCATTATACCCGCATAAAGCTGAAAAAAGGAATGAGACTCTTCTGACTAGGTCAATCTCATTCTTTCAAACATTTTAGCTGAGAATGTGATTAAGTTCTCGATTCTGAACTTAGTTTTCCTCAATAAGTAAAACTAGTTTAATAAAACTACATGACGGTCACCCAGGAATAATAAACTCCGTGAAGTCAGTTTAACAAACTGAACTGACAAGGACATTCCCTCTGTTCAAAGACAACGCAGCATCATTCACGTAGAGAGAAGAAATCCGCTCCAAGTGTTAATAGTTTGGCCCACACAACACTTAGAAGTTTAAAGCACTTTGAAACGTGAAAGTGTATGTGGTGATGGACTTGGTCTGAAACTTGAACTACCGTATAGATCTGTCTGCTTCCTCTGATTGTTAGTTTTTCCATGTATTTTTTGCAGGGCTATGAAGGTGAAGATCACTAGACTCTCATTTTCTTTATGTTGATGGAGCCACTGAAAGCCCCAAACTACCACAAAGCCAGGAAATGCAGAGTGTGGTCACTTTCCACAACCTATTATGAAACAGAATTGTTTAGTATCCTTGCGTTATGAGAGGTTTCAGTTATTGATCGCGAGCATAGATCATCAGCAGTGAATGTGGCTGTCTTTCCCCCCTTTATTCTCTATAAAGAATCAGCCTGATATTGTAGCCAACCTCAAACTTCTCGGCCCCCCTAAAGATTCGTGTACATGCATTATGAAAAGCAACAATTAATGTGTTTTTTATTATTGTATATTATTATTTTGGTGATGAGAGTCTAAAATTACTTTTGAAAAAAAAATGGTTTCCTGTAGTCCTGTGTCTGGAAAATAAAAGTAGCAACATTAAGAAATACTTCCGCTAAAACAGAATGTACTGAGTTTTTGGCCTTTAGAGTAGAAGGCTAAGATGACTTACATTTTGCCAATTAATGCAGCTTTTCAAGTAAAAAATATGTCCTGTATCAATTACTAGATGATCGACCTGTTGAAGTCAGGATCTATGTTTCTAAGCTCCCCACAGGCCAGCACAGTGAATAAATTCAACCCTGTCATGCTGTGTTCATTGTCATCATCATCATCACCATCAGCATTTATACATTTATACATTTATAGCATTTATACAGGTACCATTTATTGATCACCTACTTACCTTGCCAGTAGCTGAGAAAGGTACATGCCATATATTATCTCATTTAATATTCTCATGACCTGTGCCAAATAGATATTCACCTATTTAAAGAAGATAAAATGGCTGCTGAAAGAGAAGAGAAGATTATTAAAGTTCCCCCAGTTGCTGGGAAAGGGGAATTAAACACATTTCTTTGTGTCTGCAGTTAGAGCCTCAATGATCATGTCAATGTTCTTCTGTAAAGCTTTTCTAATTTTAGCTGCTATACATTCTAGGATCTCATCTATGTTCTGAGTTATCCAAAATGTCCTTATACTTCTTTTATGGGAACTGTGTTATCCTATTATATTTTTGGTAATTAGATTAGTAATACTGATCTCTTTTCCTCTCTTTCTCCTTTCACTTCTACGCACCCTCTCCCCTTCTCCACTCCTCTCTCTTAATCTCCTGGCTCTCCTTGTGATTTAAGGTTATGTGAAATGAAATGACTACTTTTTCAACACTGTATAAAATTAAACTTTCAAAAATAAATGTTCATGAATTAGACGATTTAGGCATTAGCTATTTTTATAATTTCCAGAACAAAATAAGGGCTCCCTTAGAAACCATCGGGTAACCTAGACCTCCTTTCAGTCTCAACTATGGACTAAAGCTGCTGTCATTGTTTTCTCAGAAAAAGCTCCTTTTATTTCCCACACTAAATCAATGTTCACTTTATATATTAGAGCAGTACCATGCCCTTAAAGCTTTTGGAGCAGTTATTATTAGTTTTTTGAAACCTAGTTTGTATGACTCTCCATTTCTCTGTAAATGTCATCAGGGTATTACGACTTCAACTTTTATGTTCACTACTGTGTCCCTGATGACTAGTTCACTGCCTGGTAGGTAAGTATTATTTTAAAATTGAATAAATGGATGAACAGATGACCCTAAGTGCACTGTCCCTCACTTCTTTCAACCTTCATTCTCTGTGAACTCTGTATAATTGGAGCAATTGTAATCACATTGAATAATCTCGTAGATTTCAAAGTCTGTGTGAACTTGTAGGAGAAAAAAAATCTTTATTTTCATCATCCTCCAAGTAAAATTAAGTATTTTCTTCTTTTAAAAGCTATCTTTATTGTCAAAAGTATTACAGATGCCCCCTCCTCCCTTCCTTTTGACCCGTCCACCTTGCACCCCTCCCTCCAGCATTTTTCCTTAAATAGGAAAGTAGGCAACAGTAGTGGTAGCACTGCCAATAATTTAATCCCATGAAGAAATCAGAGACCTTTTAAAATCACATTACAGTTTTGGTAACATCACAAACTATTGTTCATGCTCATTGCTGCTTTGATAGTTATTTTACACATTTCTAGGTCCTGTTATTTAATGTGTTACTAGAGTCACACCATTAAATAACTGCATTTCAACATGACTGGTTATATTTATAAGACTCTATGTTTTGTTTTGTGCATTTAAAAATATCATTCCAAAAATTTAATTGGCTACCAAAAAGGACCATGGCACAGAAAAAGATTAAGAATCTCTCATAGGTTGATATTTTGTATTAAATTAGTATTATATGCTAAGATCTGTCAATTAAACCAATTAAAGGGCAAAATAAAACTATTAGAATAACCATTTTCTTAAAATCATAAAAATAGTGTGTAATGCAGTCAATATAAAAAAGCAATATTGATGAGGATATAAAGTAAACTCAGAAATTTATATATTACAAAATGGTGAAAGAGTCACTATCTCTCAATAAGGTATCTAAGCTAATAAAAGAGTAATATGCAAATTGGCCCTCACTCCATTACACCCACAAGCCATGCCCACCAACCAATGAGGAGCAAATATGCAAATTAACTCAACTAAGATGGCGGTGGTCACGGAGCTGGAGTTGCCCCAAACAATGGAGGAAGCCAGGGCCCTGAGTGCCCTGAGCTCTACTCAAGGCTGCCAAGTTTCAATTATAGAAGATAAACAAACCCCAGATACCTGTTTCCAGCCAGGCACCCAGTAGGGACCTGAATTCTGAAGGGGTTGTGGGCAGCCTGAAATGGCCCTCTGCCCCTCACCCAGGCTGACCAGGCATGCCAGCAGGTGGACACCCCCCAAGGGGTCCCAGACTGCGAGAGGGCACAGGCCAGGCTGAGGGACCCCCCGAGTGTACAAATTTTTGTATACCGGGCCTCTAGTACCCACATAATCCTGAAAACTAAACCTGCCCCAAAAGGGAAAACTTTATGACTTCTCTCAAGCAATTTCTGTATGAATATTTCCCTTCCATATAGAGTAGTAAGCATTTCCTTTCACTTGACACAGGCCTTAAAGTTACATGTGTGAAAATCATCTAATGGATGATTAGACATTTTTATATGTTTAACATCAATACCTGTAAGATCTGTACATGTTTGTTAAAACATTTTCTGGACAATATTGCCCTTGTAACTTTTATTTTATAAATTAAAAAAGCTTTAATTTTAACACTGGATGTGGAGCACCATGAATATGATTTCTAACAATCTCTATTTTTAGGGCCATCTCTACTTCTAGAAAGAGATGATGCAGATTTTTTCATTTTCTTTTTTTAATTTCTGAGGAATTATTGTGATATTGTTTCTTTCCCTGAGTTTTGCTTTTTAAAGTGGAGGTAAAATGTGTTTTATGTCACCATTGCATTTTATTTGTTTTTTTAATTCTTGCATTTTTAAAAAGCTCTCTAGGCAGTGAGAAATCACCAGATTGGTTCTGATGATGAAAGGAAAGCCCATTGACAAGCAATATAAGCCTCAACATCAATAACAGAAGTGATTGATAGGTCAAGTAGTTATTAAGCCAATTAAAAAACACACTGGCTTAAAAATAGTGTTAATAAATATTATTTATTTTAGAAAAGTCATGCTGTGTTACTAAGCTATTTGCTTATTAGTTATTATTTGTGCATGAACGTGACCCCAAGGTCCTCATTCCTTATTTTCTACATTGATCTTTCTTGAACTTGCGGGGTGGAATGAGGCCTGAAAAGGGCTGATGACGAGATATTTTAAAAGGTCTCTTGGCTCTTACTTGAAAAGTTTAGGAAACAGTGGACAGCATCTCTTTTAACCTTAATTGATATACCAAAATAGATATTAAGATAACCTTTAGTCTCTCCTTAGGGATTTTTAAGAAGTACATTTTATAGGAGGTCAAACTTGAAATAAATATTCCCCTTTAAATAATAGGGTAAATATATTTAGAAATTATAAAACTAAAGTCACATGTTTTAAATAACCATCTAGCCTATGTTTATTTCTCTACTTTGGTAAACAACATGTGAACCATAATATGATAAAATTCATAGAGTTCACCAATATAGGTTACTATCTATGCAAAGTGAAAAAGATGCCACTTTTTGAAGTGTTGGTAGTTAACTCTTCTTCCCCATATCTCTTATTACCAAATAGAAAGAAGTCTGAATGTTGAATGCTACCCAATATTCCAAAAATAACTGATTTACAACTTAAAGGATTTAAAAAAATATATATTTTATTGATTTTTTACAGAGAGGAAGGAAGAGGGAAAGAGAGTTAGAAACATCGATGAGAGAGAAGCATCGATCAGCTGCCTCCTACTGGGTATTGTACATGCCCTTGACCAAAATTGAACCTGGGACCCTTCAGTCCACAGGCTGACACTCTATCCACTGAGCCAAACCGGTTAGGGCTTAAAGTATTTTTTAAAGAACTTTTTTAGTTGGTCCTTCAATCTAAGAGAAAAGCATATTTAAACAGTAAAGTTACAAAACAGAAAGATTAGATCTTGACTGCAAAAATAAAGTCTTTCTTCATTTTTGTGATCACAAAGTCTTTTCTCTATCTCACCTAAGTGGAAATTTAACTTCTTGTTCATTAACTTGTTAATCATTCTCTGTTTGAGGACACCTGGCAAATTCCAACACAAATAAGACTGGAACTGTATCTTTTGCTTTTCTTAATTCCTCTCAAAAACCTCAAGGTAATAATACTTGGCATCCGTAAAGTTCTTTAGCAAATTTAAGCTCTGCCTCCTACACTTTTTTATTCAACCCTTACTAAAGTGTAGGATCAGATATAGTGCTGTGTTAGAGCTAGCTTGCTTCAGCTTCTATTACATTTTCAGAAATAAGTTGGATAAAATGAAATATTAAGTAATATAAACGTATCTATACATAAATTGTATTAGACACAAAGGTACTCAAGACTCATCCTTTTCTAATTACCTTACCGTAAATTCTATTACTCTTTTTCTTTCCAGTAAATAGCTAATATTACCCTAAATTTACTAAGGAGAAAATGAAACCTTAAAGAATGGAGGAAATAAATGACTTAGTTATCATGGCAGGGACTAGAATGGTGCCTCTCTCTTTTTTTGTCAGATACATAGTCAACACACATTGAGTACCTACAATGTGAAAGCCATCATAACTGGAAATTTACAGTCAAAACCTAACATCTCCATCTCCATCCTCACTCTCAGCTGATGACTTTGCTCTCTATTCCATAAAGAAAACAGAAACTCTCAGAACTTTCTCAAGCTCCCTCAACTATGTTGGATCACCTTTTTCACATCTTCCCCTCATCTTAGGTGATTTATTAGCATCTGTTAGTATAGATTGTTCTTCTTTGAAACCCTTTCTCTTCTGGGATTCCAGGATAGCTCTGTGGGCTAGTTTTTCTCACCAACTTTCTGATACCTCATCTCATTTACTTTCCTTCTCATCTCTCTGGCCTCTAAATAAGGGATCTCATCATGTCTCATGGCTTTATAATCTTTCCATCTGTCTATTTATTTGTCTTTCTGACAATCTGTCAGTTGTATATATCACCATCCCAGAAATTTCCAGATCTCAGTCTCTCTTTCTCTGGCCTGTTTGACATTTCTGCTTAGAATTCTAACAAGCATCTCAAATTTAACATGTCTTAAGCTTAAAACTGAGCCCCTGAGTTACCTTCCCTTTACCTAATCCTACATGAGCTCATTCCATAGTCTTCCCATTTCATGCCCCAACTATGAATTCCTGACTTTTACTCAACTCCCCAAATTCATCTAAAAGCAAGTTTTTTCACAGCAAATCATTTTAATAAATTTTAAAATTTTTTATTTTAAAAATGCATAATTTGATTGTTTCTTAACACCACCAGTGCCACCCACCCTAGTCTAAAGCAACCATTCACTTTCTACCTCCATTACAGTAATAGCCTCTTAACTCATCTTTCTTCTCTTCCTTTAGGCACTTGTAGCCTGTTACCAACATTGAAACCAGAGTGATCCTATTAAAACTTGTTGGAACATGACACTTCTCTGCTCAGAGCCTCTCAATGGCAACCCATCTCATTTAGAAAAGAAGCCAAAATCTGTACTGTGCCTGAAAAAGCTCATCCTGCTCTGTTCTTCCTCATCTCAGCGTGGCCCTCTGATCTCCTATCCCAATCCTTCACCTTGTTCTTTAAACATACTTGTTATTCTTTCCCAACAGTGGGCCTCTGTGTTTGTTTTTCCCTCTACCTAGAATTTTCCAAGTATGCTTTTCGTAATGCTCTTATTTTCCTAAAGTCTTAATTCAAAAGCAATGTGTCCCTGTGACCTTCCCTGGTCATGTTACGAAAACTTCAACCCTCCTTTTTTCCTTCATTATTTCATATCCATTTAATTTTTTCAATTCCCTTTTCTTTTCAGTATTACTATTGTATAGGTATGTTTAATGTATTCATCTTCTTTATGGTATCTCCATTTCTATTATATAAGTTTCAGGAGACCAGAAACTTGTTTTTGTTCAGCATCCTATTCTAAAACCCAGAAGGGTGCCTAATGCATAGCTATTGCTAAATAAATATTTGTTGAATAAAAGATTAAATGACAAAGTAAAACTATGGAAATTGGAGCACCGAACCATCTAGTTAGTCTTATATTGGTATAAAGAAAGGACATCTAGCCACACTTCTCCAAGTTATGAGGAAGTGATTATAAATACACACACCTAGGAAAGCAGGAATTTTGAGGTTTATAACCAGGTAATTCCAAGTCAGTTAATTATAATTTAGTGTGGAAAGAAATCGCCTTTTTTTTTTTTTAACCAAGAAAATTCCAAACTTATACCAAAGTAAAGAGTAACACCATAGATCATCGTGTTTCTAATATTTACTTCAACAATGATCAACACATGTCCCAACTTGTTTCACCATAGTCCCACTTACTTTCCCTTAGCCCCCAGGTATACTGAAGCAAATCCCAATCAATATATCTTTTAACCCAAGATGCTGCATTTTATCTTGTGTTTTATATTTTGCTTCTGCTGTACATTCAGTGTTGGGTGTGTAGGGTCATTCATTGGCTCTCTGTCCCACTTGTGCCCCAGAACATACAATCCCTCAGTCACCATGTAACCATGGTCCTCTCTCCTAGAATATCACCTCCATACTCTGTGTGCTTGCCCACCAACCTGTGCCCTGGACAGTTGTCTCCTACAGCCATTCCTATGAACACCGAGCATTCCAGGACTTGCAGTAGTACTCTGGCCTCTGTACACCTACCCCATTTGTTTGTGCACCTATCAGGTTTGTTTCCATGGTCCCTCTTTACATGTATACCACAAGCTCCAGGTCTCCAGTGAAAGCCCCAGCTCTGTACATATTCGCTCAAGAACATGGCTAGCTGCAACCTTAGTTCCTGCTTAGCTAACCACTGTAGACCAGCTCTGACCTAAACAACCAAGCAAAGTTATTGGGGACTGCAACCACACTCTTCCTAACAAGGTCTAAAGCCCACCGTGGAATCCCCCTTCCAACCTTATCTTTCATTGCATACTTTCCTTCAGCCTCGAGCAATCGGTAGAGTTCTCTTCACATTCTTATGATTGATCTCCTATCATAATTTAATAATTTTTATACTAAAATTTTCCTGTTCAGATTGATGTCACTTCTTTGTCCTAATAGAATTTGGATGGCTATAAACTATTTATGATAAATTCCATTTCTCTTGGACTAACTTGAACAAATTTCTCCTTCTTGTGATCACAAGAGCTGGATTCAAAGCAAGTGATTTTTCTCTCCATTTGAGATTTAGATGCTTCTGCCCTTGTGCTCTGACTTCCACTAATTTTCACGAACCTGACCTCAAGATTTAGATCTGACTGCCCATGCCAAGGTGCAGTACACTTAGATCAGTTTTGATGAACACAAGGTTTGACATATTTGTCAATAATACCAGAAATAGTTTTGCATACTATAATATTTAATAACCACAGGAGGAGGGCAAACCAATATAGTTAAGGTTAAGAGTATGAGGAATAACCAACTCAGAAAAGCTTAATATGTCCCTATTTCTATTTTAACTCTATTCAAGTTCATGAATCAATGAGCCAGAGCAAAGATATATAAAAAGAGTAAATATCCTGAGTTTCCCCAAATGGGTTGTTAGTCATTCAGGTTAATTTATCCTTTGAGAAAGCATGCAATTTTCCTGATATACTCACATGCTTTGGGGCTGCTAGTCAATACTCTCCTTTAAGAAAAAAAAATCACAAAATATCTTCAATGGTTATTTAATGATTACTTTCATTAAGATATGTGCCCAACAAATTTCTGCAAGATTAGATTTATTGATGTTGGTCCACTCTGGCACAGAAAACTAAAAATATGGACAGTAGAAATGAAGCTACTGTAACATCTCAACCCATTCTGTATTTAAATGTGCTAGCCATTAATTACATCACTAACAGCCTACAAATTGGCTATACAGTCTCCGTGTGTTCTTTTGATAAGCACTGATATAAAAACATTGAGTAGAATCAGAAAAAATGGTAATGAGTAGAATGAAATAGATTTCTGGAATTTTGACATAAGTAATTTTTAAAATTTTTCTATATTAACAAGAGAGAATTGAAAGTAGTCTGACAATAATTATGCAGTAATACTGGAAAAAGCAAAGTACAATGATTTTCAGTATAGCTGACTCTTTAATTACAGGTACTCCATCTTATAGAAAATGAAAAGAAGCATTCTGCTTAGGAAAGCTGATTAAACATTAGTGTGCAATCAATATAGTATTTCCAAATCATCAAAAATTAGTAACTAAATATTAACCACTCAAAGAAAATTATGGCTAGGTCATGACACATTAGAGAGTATCACTGAAAGAGGGCATAAAAAATATCCTCCTGACTTATTTATTGTTGTAGTTGAAAATTATAAGGTTAAAAATAAATTCCACATTGAAAAACAAAAGAAAATCACGTTTAATCTTGTGCACACAAGAAGCCCACATATATGAGAGGCTAAGAAAAAGAAAAGGGGCTTGAGGTACATAAGACATCCTGAGCTAGGGATGAGCAAGATGCCTGGGGGTTGGGGGGCGGGCATCAGAAGGTCATTGTAGGGTAAGAAGAGCAGATATTTAGTAAATAGCTTTCCCTGCTCTATAGATAGATTGAAAGAATTCTTTTTCTGGTAATCTCTTAAGGGCAAGGCCCCCGAATGAAGTGCTTCCAGGTAGTTTAAACAGAGGGGCAGATCTCTTGAGCCTGAAGCTAGAATTGCCTTTAACTCAAAGTAATCCACAGACCACTGGGGCACATCTTGGGGTGGCTCATTCCCACAGGGGAAAGGGAAACCAGTAAAGTTTTTAAAAATCATAGTCTTATGTTATAGATCGATACTTAAGTGATTCCAAATGCCTGGCCAGCTTACATTTTGGGGTATTTGCTGACCTGGGTGGGGTGGGCACCTGGGTCTGTGTGGGAAGAATGGTCAAGGTGGCGTGAAGAGTCTGTGGCTTTGTGGTTCTTAAAGTCCTGCTGGAGGGACTGCTTCAAAGTCATGAGCATCTCTGAATCAAGATATATGTCATATTTTAGATCTCAGGCGTTTGAAGGTTAAAAAGCCAAGCTGAAAACCTGTTAATGGTAAAAATTAATCTCCACAGTGTGTGTGTGTGTGTCTATATATATTGAATTCAGAGAAGAAGGGAGAGGGAGATAGAAACATCAAAGATGAGAATCATTGAATGGCTGCCTCTTGCACTCCCCTAGTGGAGACCAAGCCCACAACCCAGGCAGGTACACTTAGACTGGAATCAAACCTTGGTCCCTTCAGTCCACAGGCTGACACTATCCACTGAGCCAAACCAGCTA
The DNA here is from genome assembly GCA_004026665.1 of Murina feae. Lineage (NCBI taxonomy): Eukaryota > Metazoa > Chordata > Mammalia > Chiroptera > Vespertilionidae > Murina > Murina feae. Next base: position 41,766 of record PVJC01000374.1, read on the forward strand.
GGGCCAGATTCACTTTTTAAAAATACTGTTAAAAAAATAATCCTTACCAGAGGATATTTTTCCATTGATCTTTAAAGAGAGTGAAAGGGAGGATTCCGGAGGCGAGGCAGGGGGGAGGATGGAAGAGAAAGAGAAGTGGAGAGAGCGAGAAACATCAATGTGCTGACACATGGACTGGTTGCCTCCCACATGTGTCCCCATTGAGGATGGGGAGCAAACTCACAACCAATTTACATGACCCTCATTGGGAGTCAAACCTGCAACCCTACGGTCTGCCAGCTGATGCTCTAACCACTGAACAACCAGCCGGGGCTCAACATTCTTTTCTTACTAGAATGGTTTCTGAATAGAAATCTAATGTAATTCATGTCATGTACCTGTATAGATAAGCGATATTTTTCTTTTCTGTCTGCTTTCAAGATCCCCCTCCCACACTTCATTGATTAAGGTATTAATCACCCACCCCTACTCATGCCCGCACCCCCCTGGTGTCCGTGTTAGGCTTATGTGCATACATACAAATCCTTTGGATGATCTTTCCCCTTTACCCATTCTCTCAAGATTTTCTGTTTGTCCTTGGTTTCCACAGTGTGAATATGATATGCTTAAATTTTATTTTTCATTTTCACTTGACTTCCCAGTTGTAATAAGAAGGCTGATGTCAATTTTATTTTCATTTTTTGAAGGTAGTACATGCTATTCATTTTTAAAAGACTTTAGGACTTCCTTCTTATCTTTATATATTTTTTAAACCTTTAACAGTGTGTATATAAATACATAAATATATTTTTCCTATGTTCCAATTTTGTCTTTGATATTTCCATTTTATGTTGAGATTTAAGTCTTTCTTCAGCCCATGAAATGTTATTTAGTCTTTCACGCTCAATCCTTTCTTCCATTAAAAAATTCTTCCTTTGTATTCTTCCTCTTGCCATCCTCTGGGGATAAGATACTGGAGTTTCTGAAAAGATTAGGTCTTTCGACTTGACATCTATCATTTTTTTTTTTTTGGCCCTTTACAAATGTCTTTGACTTTACCTTCAATAGTAATGATTTATTCTTCATCTATTTATTCTATGATTTCACTTGAGTAAATTTTTACATTGGTAATGATATTATAACTTTTTTAATTTATATATTGATTCTTTCCTTTATCCCATCTTTTCTTTTTAATTTTATAATTTCAGTAACTTCTCAAATGACTAGGAAAATATAATCCTTAAATTCTTTTATTTCTCAAATTAGATCTGAATTTACGAGTTTTGTTTTATTTAAGCATCTTGTTGTTGCTGATGTTTCATAAAATAAAATCTTAATCGTCTGTATATTTTTGCATAAGCAACACATGGAATACCTTCACTTTCAAGATGGAATGTCTCGGAGTAATTGGGCATGCTAAAACAAGAACTCTCCCTACCAGTTCTAAACTACGTTTTCTTACAGGTTTTTTACTTTTCAAGCAACAATCCTTTATTAGAGAGATTCCCCAACAATTCCAGACTAATATAATACCACCTGCAAAACACCAGCTTGGTTTTTAAAACTTCAGTCAATGCCCCAGAAAATAATCCACTTAGCCTAATTTAGATCACATGCCATTTTTGAAGAATTACCAAAGAGATGCATGTTAATTATAACACATTTCAATCTCAAATCAAACATACTTTTTAAAAATAGACCTCACACTCTTTTTTCAAGCTATAAGATATATTTTTTTCACAGTTTTGGGTTATATGATGTCAATCATTTCTTTCCAATGAAATTTAAAAACAATTCTTCTTTAAAAATTGCTGTCACTCTTTCTCATGTAACTAAAGACTTTAGAATTCTTCCTTTTGAAGTATTATGAAATTATAAGGAAACTTTTAATTTTATTAGAATAAACATCAAGAGGTGACACAGTTATCTTGGTGGAACACAGATAGAAGGGACCACCCTGTGAAAGTACAGGGTGATACCATTTACTTACATCTTCTAAATCTGAGTTCATTTTTGAGCTATAATATATGAAACATTAGAGCAAATATAGAATGAATGAAATTGTGAGAAACAATCATTTTTTTTACTCCAATTGGTTTGTAAACTCACATTATCATAGGGATTAGTTTCAGACCTACACACTAAAAAAGATTACATATAACTTATGACCACAAAGAAAAGCTATTTTGCATGATCTCATCCACATACCACCAAGTTTATAAATTACCCAAAGCTCAAAACACCAATACAGTTATAGATTCAATTGTATTGATATAGCATGGGAGGACCAGCCTGCTGGAAAGAGAAATATTTTCAGTACAAAGACATCACTACTAACCAGTGAGGAGAAGAAAGAACCTTGAAGATCAGTATGAATCTGGGACAATTGTATAAGAATTTGGAGAGAAGACCTGTAACTTAGAGATTAAAAAAAAAAAAAAAAGATCCTGTTTTAGAAAAGGATCAAAGTCCTAACAACAGAGAGAAAACTTGCAAAAGAAAAATGGTTGGAGGTGATCATAGGATAAGCTCTCTTTTTTGCGGGCATGAATTTAGCTGAAATTTTGTTGCATCATTTAAAAAAGACTTTGAATACATCACTGAAGTGATTCTTCAGAGACTCTCACAGCTAAAAGTTCCTTAGTAGCAAGAGGCAGAAGTAAGGGTTTTGTTATGTAATGTGCTATGCCTGATTTAGAACACTTTGCAGGCCTCGAGATGTCTATTGTGCATGTATTCAGGCTAGAAAAGGTCCACAAAAACACACACCGTCATCAAATAATACTAAGTCAGTTTCCATACGTGGGAGTCTGAGATGCAGGATATAAGATGGAAATAGTAAGGACACAGGATACTCTTAATATGACAGATTTAACACACGGCTTTCGAGGATTTCTGGGACATGTTGTACACCTACATTACACAGCAACATAGAATTTTGCCAGTTGTGATACTGAGTGACTCACAACACAGTGCTCGAGTGGAAGAATGGGCTTTAGTGAGTGGGATGACCGCTGAGAGATCACATTTCAATGTGGCTTTGTGTTCTGTCTCACATTTCTAGCAGATAAAATCCCAGCCAAGTGCCACAAAACTATGTTTCTTTATAAAGAATGACTTTGGAAAGAAATCCAGCTGCTAGTGGTAGAGAGTCATTAAAAGTATTAACGTTTTTATCCAGAAATTACACTTTGGATAAATTAAAAATGGATTGTCAAATTATATGTTGGCTTGGAAATTTGAAGTTGTCAAGCCCACCATGAGTTCTATGTGAAGACAAGAAAAAGTGATTTGTGAATCTGATTCAGCAAATGTTCTAAATAGTCCAAAATTTGTTCTTATTGTGAAAGATAAAACTTTAGTAAAATCTGCGAAAGCAATTAACTTGTAGAATGAAACATGTAACGTTGGGAGGAAATGCGCTTTTGGAGGCATTTATCGTAATGGCTGCATAAATAAACCGCAGTCCCATATTATAGATGCATTAAAAGACTGAAGGTGTCATTGGCATTTATCAGTTATACTTTATTGCATTTGAAAGAACAAAATATGTGCTTAGAGCTGTGTTCTTGAATTTGAGAAGTTCTCAGAAAATACTTTACCACAATATAAAGGCTCTACTATAGTTTGCTTAGAATTCTCAGGAAGGTTTCCTGATGTAATAGAAATAAAAACATGATTAGAATCCAACAAATCTGGAATCTAGCCTTGATTTTACTACCAGAGAAATGTGTGATTTTGTTCAGGGCATTTGATCTTTCCAATGTTTGGGTCCTTTCTCTTTAACTTCTGGGGGTGATGGGTAGATTAATAGATCCAGGTTTGCCCCTTCTAACTCTAAGCTGCCCTGTGTCCTCTGATGTTCTTTGTCCACAAGAAATATCAATATTCAAAGTGCCCGTAGATAATTATATGTCACTTCAGCTGCTCCTACTTTATATGTTGGCCCCACTACAATTCAAAAGACTTTCTGCCATGAGATGAGTAAGAGCCACTCTTCAAGCAGACTGGCTTCTCTCTGCCACATGTCCTCGGAGTGAGTGAGATGTCACTTTCAAGCCAAACCTGATGACACTGTGGATTTGCACATTAGGCTAAACTATAGGAAAAGTTAAATGTTATTACAACTGTCTACGGTTTTATGTACCCTTCAATTAAATATTCACTGATCTGGCTGTGCCATTTATACACGTTTTCGCATTCAAGTATTTCTGTAGCTTTTCCTCTTCGTCATTTTATCTGTGAGAATAATGCTTGTGGCATTTTATCTGTGAAGAAATGTAAGAAGGGGGAAATGACGGGTTTGTTCATACAAAAATCACTTATGTGCTGTATTCACATGTGACTTTTCTTAGAATTAAAGAAGAGTAAGGCATCGAAAGCTGGTGTGAACCCCATGTCTCCAGTTAAAATCATGAGAGGTTAAGATGAAGTCCCGTTATAAATTTCATTTAGGCAGACATGTTCATCATACTTCTTGATAGATGAGATGTTAATTACTGCAATAGGCTGGCATTTTCAGTCAGGATTCAAGGCGTATTCAGTTCTGCCTCACTCCATGAACTTGGCTTGCCTCCATTGAGTGGACCCTTCTGTTCTTTGCCCTCTGTGTTTGTTCTCTCTCTCTCTCTCTCTCTCTCTCTCTCTCTCTCTCTCTCTCTCTCTCTCTCTCTCCCTCCCATGTGGCACATATGCACCCTAGCACCCATCCATCACTTTTTAATGCAATCTACCTTCTTACATGTCTGCAAATATGATAGACCGGTTTTTGAGGACAGACTTGTTCATTTTTTTCTATATTAGATACTAGGAGCTACCAGACACATAGTAAGTAACTTAATAAATGCTTGTTGAACAAATGTTGGAGTTATGTTCCCCAGATTCTACTTGTATGCTCTGAAATTTCTTTGCCAGAAGTTTTGCAATAGGCCATGGTGGAACTCTGCTCAATAAATTAATTGCCAATTTTTAAAAGTTGTCATTTCGAAAATTAGAGAAAAAAGATTTTCTTCTAGTTAATGTTTATTCCAGTTAATATTTAGACAGAGCTTAATTCATGCCAGGCTCTGTCCTAAATTCTTTACAGACTAACTTAATCCTTACTCAACATTAAGTGAAAGATATAATTATTATTCCCATTTTACAGGTGAAGAAACAGAGGCACAGAGATGCTAAGTAACTCCATCAAAGTCCTACAGACATTGGCAGAGCCAGGATTCAAAGCCAAGCAATATTGATGCAATGTTCATCTTAACTATTGTATTATTGTTCCTTGGAACCATAATTAAAAACACACACAAAAAAGCTGATTTAATTAATTAGGATTGCACGATATCATCCAGAGGAATCTTTAATCAGCTATACTAGGAAAAATATTCCCTTTGATTTTATTGCTATACTAGGGGCCTGGCGCACAAAAATTTGTGCACTTGGGAGGTTCCTCAGCCCAGCCTGTGCCCTCTCACAGTCTGAGACCCCTCAGGGTATGTCCACCTGCTGGCATGACTGGTCAGCCTGGGTGAGGGGCTGATAGCTGTTTGTAGGCTGGCCAAGACCCCCAGTGTGGACCCTCACCCCATTGGGGTGTGGCAAGCCTGGGTGAGGGGCTGAGGGTCGTTTTCAGGATGCCCACTTCTCCTTCAGGTTTTGGGTCCCTACTGGGGTGCCTGGGCAGCCTGGGTGAGGAGCTGAGGGTCATTTTTAGGCTGCTCACAGCCCCTTCAGCATTCAAGTCCCTACTGGGGTACCTGGCCAGCCTGGGTGAGGAGCTGAGGGTCATTTTCAGGCTGCCCACAGCTCCCATTGACCCAACATCTCAGCGAGGCTGGCTGGAATCAGGTTTCTGGGGTTTATTTATCTTCTATAATTGGAACATTGTTGCTTTAAGCTGAGGCCTAGGCAGGTAATGAAGCCTCCTGTTTGTTTCAGCTCCGTGGCTTCTATAATTGAAACAATGTTGCCTTAGTAGAGGCCCAGCCAGCTTAGGCAGACAGTTTCCTCCATTGCTGGTGCAACGGAAACCTTCTGTTTGCTTCAGTTCTGTAGCTTCTATAATTGAAACTATGTTACCTTGAGCAGAGAGAGGCCCAGCCGGCCTAGGTAGACAGTTTACTCCTGGTGCAATGGAAGCTTCCTGTTTGATCTAGTTCCATGGCTGTTGTCCTCCATCTTGGTTGGATTAATTTGCATACAGCCACTCTGATTGGCTGGGGTGTGCCTTGGCTGGTGGGCATGGCTTAGGTGTCTTGGAGTGATGGTTAATTTGCATATTACTCTTTTATTAGAGTAGATTTTTAAAAGTAATTAGCTCTGTAAGATAAATGTAAAGGATTGCCCCATTTAAAAAGGTGATGGGTTTAAAAAAATTTTTTGACATTGATTTTGGTTACTAAGTCTGAGGAAGTGTGCTACATAGCTCTCCAACACAGACCTATTGCAGCTAAATTTGTTGGGACAATAAGCAACTCCAGGAAACTTTAAAAATTCTCATATGGCTGACCAGTGTAAATTTTGATTTTTACATTGCTTCACTGACCTCCCAATAGTGTATAATAATGTATGCATGTATGTATGCATGTAAAGTATAATGATGCAGATTTTTATGGTACTGGAATTGAAAATAACATGGACAATCTGCTTATCTTATTTTTTCTTTTCTTTTTAAGAGAGAGGAAAGAAGAGAAAGAGAAACCTCAGCTGCCTCCTGTATGCCCCCCAATTGGATATTGAGCCCCAAACCCTGGCATGTGCCCTGACTGGGAATCAAACTTGCAGCCTCTCAGTGCATGGGATGATGCTCACCTAACTGAGCCACACTGTCCAGGGATGGGCGGTCTTATTTGAGAGCTAGTATCTGGGATCCCCTGTGACACACACAAACAGATTGCTGCACTGAATTTCAGCAGTGAGGTAAAAATATATTATAGAAAGAACAGGCAAAAAGTAGATGTACTTGGCATCAAGTTCTTCATTATAAAACACATTTTGAATGTGCTGTGTCCAGAAGTCTTACAGCACTGAGCAAATAATGGAGGTGCATTTGTGCTGTAATTTTTGTTTGGAAAAGAAAAGTGGTGTTAATAAGGCTGGCAGACTTGAGAGAGACATTTCCTAACTTGTCAGAGGATTGCCTATTGCTTCAACTTCTCTTTGGTAAATTCTGATCACTGTTAACTGGTACACGAAGGCCTGACTGAATCAAAAGTAGTTTAAAGCCAAATTCCTTCTGGTTAATACATTCTATTTTCTTTACTTTCAGTGGTGCTTTTGTTGTAGTTTTTGAAAAAATATAATCGCTTAAGGTGTGTTTACTATATTATAAAGATTGTGTTTTATTAGGAAATGAAAATTTACATTACTAACCTAGAAAGTTTTATACTCATTTTTCAAAGATACTAAATTTTATATAGAAGCTGCACAATGACCATCTGTGGTATATTATTGTAGTTTATAAATGATTGGTGAGTATTTAGAATATACTTCAAATAGCTGAACTAATATCTATATTACAAATTTCATTTGCAGTGGTTAATATATTAGTTTTTAAGCTAGTATAATTAAACATACTATCTGATAGTACTGTTATTTAGTTTACTATACTAATACAAACAATACACATTCCTATGTTCATAGCAGCACAATTCACCATAGCTAAGATTTGGAAACAGCCTAAGTGCCCATCAGCAGATGAGTGGATTAAAAAACTGTGGTACATCTACACAATGGAATACTTAGCTGCAGTAAAAAAAAAAAAAAGGAATTCTTACCACTTGCAACATCATGGATAGAACTGGAGTCCATTATGCTAAACAAAACAAGCCAGTCAGAGAAAGATAAATATCACATGATCTCACTTATTTGTGGAATATAATGCACATAAACTGATGAACAAAAACAAATCCAGAGACAGAGAAGCATCGATCAGACCGTAAAACCTCAGAGGGAAGGTAGGGAGGGTGGGGGTAAGGAGGAGAGATCAACCAAAGGACTTGTATGCATGCACATAAGCCTAAACAAAGGACACAGACACCAGGGGGGTGAGGGCATGAGTGCGGGTGGGTTGGGAAGGGCAATGGAGGGATAAGGACACATATGTAATACCTTAATCAATAAAAAAAAAATTGGGCAAAAGAAGATAAAAAAGCCAATATTTTAAAAATAGATTCTGTACTCAGTGTGAAATTAAGGTATACCTGAGTATAATAGAATGACTTACAGAAAAAAAAAATCTAGTAAGGTTTTATTCTAGACATTCCTACGTAATTACCGAAGTAGGAAATACTTGTGTCTCATGTCGTACAAACTAACTGACACTTTTGAATCTTCTTTCCTATTTAGATGTCATCATCTTTTCACCCTACTAATTTATCTCTTCTTCTTGCAGTATGCCTCTTATAACACAAGTCTCTTATTTCTCTGGCTGCTGCTTCTGTCATTTTTGCCTTCCCCTTCCACTTAAATCATAACTGATGATGTCCTTCTATATCTGTAGCCCACACATCTCTCCCAAACTTCTTTGCAGATATTTAACTCCACATCTCCACCCACATGTGAGTGACTAATTTATCCTTTCCTCCTTCAAAAACAAAAACAGACCATAATATCTATGCTCCTTAGGTGACGTTCCCTATATTTGATGATTATACCAACAGCCATTCCATTGCTTAAATCAGAAATAAGAAAGTCATAATATTTTTGTTTTTCTTATCTCTTACAACCAATCACCAATAATTCTATATTCCACCCTTCAAATATTCTCACAACTGTCTTATTTCAAAAACTTTCCTCCGTGTTCTCTCCTCATGCTAGGAGCAGCTTAGAAGAATCCAGAAGAATAGTAAGAGCATTGCTTCCATACAATCCTATAGTTGTACCATACTTTCCATTTCTAACAACCCCATTCACACGAGATGTTAGGATATTCCAAGTTGCTCATTATAATTCTAGCCTCATATCCATATGGCTGTAGACGTCTACTAATCTGACCATTGCATCCACACACCCTTCCTCCCACAGCAACTGCTAGATCACATCCTCTATTATCAGAAAAATCCTCAGTATTTTACCTGTTCTTAGAATATTCACTCATCCTTCCCCTAAGTGAAACCCAGATATCTAAAGGAATAACTTTTTCCTTTTCTTAATGTCAGGTTGTTCTATTTCTCACTCATCACTGTGTATAGATATATTACTTAGGATTTCTTACTTAACATGATTTCTTACAATCCATTTACTTCAAATCATAAAATTTTAGATTCATTTCTGTGGATAAATTACCTTATTCTTCTCATTCAGGCTGTCATCTAACAATCTTTTTTTTTTTTTTTAAGCAGCTCATTCACTGATGGCTAGAATTTACAGTTAATATTTTTGTTCTCTAGTCATGTAATTTTCTTTATTACTTTGATATGCACAGATTCTGCTTCCTGGCCTTTTGGATTTCTCCTTTTTAATGACCTTTTTATCCATTCTATTACTGCCATTCTTATGATAATATACATAAGACCTGTTATCACCAAAATTTTTTAAATTAGAGATTGAAGCAATTCTCCTTGAGATAAACAACTTTATATCTTTTCTATCAAATATTTTTATGGCTGCATATACCTGACTTCATGGAGATCCCTATGTGCTAACTCCAATACCCATCTCAATATTCACCTGCTTCTTAGATCATTTTCCACATCAGTCTCATTTCTCTGGACCAGAAATAACATTTCTCTTTTGAAAATATTTTCATTTAGTTGCTTAACTCTCCTCTATTTTACTCACTTAGGAAAATAGTAAGGCTGGGTGAACCCTATCAACTCTCTTTTCTATGTCTAAACTAAGCTGCAGAGTAACTATGGAGTAAATAACCCAACTGAGTCAAAGAGTTTTTGCTATAGATTTTTGACCAGTACATTGACATTATTAATTTTAAACTTGTTGATTTGCACTCAGTGGGGCCCAACAATCATCTTACATTTGCAATAGGCCGATTTCCACACTGCCTGAAGTTACTGTTGGCAGTTTTCTTGAATGCAGAAACTGCTTAGATTCTCTCCAAATAGTTTCCCGTTTCAGCGGGACTTGCAAAAGCTAACTGTGTTTCCCAGCTTCTTTTGCAGTTAGATCCAGCCAGATTCCTGAGTTCTGCCCAATCAAATGTAGGCAAAAGTTATATCTGTCACTTTCATACCTACTCCATAAAAAACCCCAAATCTGCATACAGTCCTCCTCTTCCTTGGTCTTCTGGTTGAATAGAAAACCACTAGGAGGACCCAGAAAATGGTAAAGCCACTAGCTGGAAAGAACGTGGCTCATGAGTGACTATAAGAAGGTAACTTTCTCCTCCTCTGCCTTTTTGTTCTGTTCTCAAATGGATTGGATGAAGCCCATTCACAATGGTGAAGGTAGGTCTTACTCAATCTATTGAGTCAAGTGCACCCTCACAGATGCGTGAAGACATAGCGTTTTCCCAGTACCTGGACATACCTTAGCCTAGTCAAGTTGACATGTGAAATTAATCATCACAGGGGTTGGTGAGATCCATGCCATGCTGTTCTCCTTTACTCTGCTATAGACTCCTATACTTTCACTTTTTCCAGTTTACTCATCTAGGTTATGATTGCTTGTATGGCTACTACTTGTTAAGTTTTATCATTGTTTACTATATGAAGAGACAACAGATAGGTTTTATAAGGAATTTCTCAGATGCATCTTCTTCCCACCTTTTCCATGTAATCACAATCCTGAATTCTTTTGATTTTCATTATGGTTATTGCATATACTATTATGTATGTATCTGAAAATAATTGTATAATTACATATATACTGTCTTTATCTCTCATATATATGTGCATATATGTATATATACATACAACATACATATGCATACATATATACACATATATATGTACACTTTTTTTTATCCTTAGAAGAAAAAACTCAGTTGACTTCTCTACTTGAAGTCTCCAAAGTTTTGAGATTGTTTTCATGTACAAATAAAGCCCATTCCATCCTCAGAAGTTTTTTACAGTATATTAAGTTATATATATATATATATATATATATATATATATATATATACACACACACACTGGTTTTTTGTTAATCCTCATCTGAAGATATTTTTCCTTTTCCATTGATCTTTTTAGAGAGTAGAAGAGAAAGGGAAAGAAAGAAATAACCATCTAAAAGAAACACATTAATTGGTTGCCTCCTGCACATACCCTGACCAGGACCCAGGCAGGGAGAAGCCTGCAACCAAGATACATGCCTTTGACTGGAATCAAACCCAGGACCCTTTGGTATGCAGGCCAATGCTCTAGCCACTGAGTCAAAATGTCCAGGGCTATATATTTAATGGGTTTTTGATCCTCAACCTTCAGGAACATGAAATACCATATGATTAAGATTTAACTTCAAGTTAAGGTTGACTGATATCCCCAACCATGAGAAGTTTGGGTCTCTCTGTTGCTTTCCCACAGAATCTTTGACATGTACAAGGTGCTTGGAACACAGCAGGGTTTGCTCCTAAAACATGGTAAATCCTACCATGCTGTCCTTCCTTGCAATACACAGGCACAGAACACCCTCTCTTCCTATTGCCCTCATGCCATGGTGCCTCTGAGAGGCTCAGACTAAATCTCCCTCAGATCGGGCATCACCATAGAGGAACATTTCTGTTCCTGTCAAGGGTTCCCGTTTAGGAGCTGGATTTCAGGGACATCATGCCTTCACCTCCCCTTAGGCCTGCTGAGAACAAACAGGAGCTGTGTCACCAACGAAGGAACTACGCTATCCCACAAACCCTCATCCCTTCTAGGCGCAGGTAAGAATAAGAGTGCTGCCTATGTGAGTCTAGCAGCATCTGTATATGTCTCCCCACTTTCTACACACACATAAGTTACATATGTTTAACCTAAATGAAGGAGAATTGCTGTCTCAGAGGTTAAATATCTCCTCAGTAGATCCTAGAAAGACAAAACCACTGACCCCGCCCCTCGAGAAACAGCATAAAATCATGACAAAAACACACCTCTCATTTCCTTCCAGCTCTTTCTGTGGTGAAATCAACAGCTGAAGGAGGAGTCAATGTAACCATGAGAGTCTTGCCAGAACCCCTCTTGTATTTCTCCCTAGTTTCATACTGCTGAGCAGTCCACCTCTGGTCTCCATGCCAATGTTCCATGGCAGTATATTTTTGCAAGCGCTCAGACCTGTCACCTGTATTTCTATGGTCCCAGCTGCTCTGGACATATTGGATTAGTGACACCACCCATTCCTTCATCGTGTCCTCAGCTAAAAATCCTCCCGGCTTTGACCCTGGGGAAGTATAAGGTCCTATCTCCTTGTCTGTCTGTATCTTTACTTTGATTTTTTTCCTTTGCTCGCTCTATCCTCTTCTCCTACTCAGAAAAATAAAGGGAGGAATAGTATGGTCTGACCTGCCTTTTAGATGAAAGAAAGTAGCTTTCAGGTTGACTTTGACCCTAAGTCTCCTTTCACACTTCTTGAATTGCCATATCAAACGGCATCTCTGTTCTCCATTCTACTTTAAATGGTACAAAACTTTCCAGCATAACTATTTCCTGCTCACTTTGCTGTCGGCTACATCAGTAGGTCCTAGCGTGCTTCCATATTCTGCCAAATCATGAAAAAAATTTTAATTAGAAACTTACACTCCTCAAGAAAAGCTTCCATTTTTATTATCTGGCCCCGTTCTCTTTGTGAAAAACAAATGAAAAACAATGTTTTCGGTTAGTGATGGACTCAGCTCTTACTTCGTCTGACAAAACTCAGGTAGGGCTTCTCTGATCTTTAGTGTATCATCTATTTTTAGGGTTTTCATTGTTCTATGTTAGAAAAAGGACTGAGGAGGGAAAAAGCAATGACATTTAGATCCTGGTGTTTTAGAAATTATCTAAAAATTGAAAACTGTTTTTATGCTAGAATAATTTTCTAGGTGGTTAAATGATCATTTAACTCTGGTATTATTTTCTTCTGCAGAATTTTTGCACTATTTAAAATCTGCCTTCTGGCAAATGCTTACAATTAAACTCAGTGTTGCTTTCCTGTCAATAGTTTGTTCTGGCCCTCTTCTCTAAGAGACTACAACTCTTTTTTTCTTTAGAAATATTTGGGTGAACCTGTGCAATTTCTTCACAATCCTCTTAAAATCTAGATTGCTTAAAAGGAGGATGAGTCTAAAAATCCATTATATGTGGTAATTTACTTGCCATAAATCACAAAATTATTGCATTAAACCATCTAATATGAGGATGTACTATGCTGTAACACAAAGTTTGCACTGCTTTCCTGCTTACAGGCTATTCTTATTCTTATAAATTGCAGAGAATAAATACAGACAATCATTTTGCTTTTCAGCAATTGGAATTCTTAAACATTCCACTTAAAATTTTCCCAATGCAAATCGGGATGATAATATCTACTTTATAATTAAACTATGGGGCAATGACTCAGCTGTCTGGATGCACACTACACATAGTCATTCCTGTATAACCCCTTTCTGTTATTCCTTAGTCTATAAGCATTATTTTTAAAGTTTCTGATCTTCACTGTCAAAGAAAGTTCTCTTGAAACCAGTCTTTGATCGATGTGCACTAACATTCAGGTGGAGAGCGCAGCTGATCTTGGCTAAACATTTTAGCTTTCTCATCACACTTACAAGAATTCAAGTATAAAATATGTTAACAATACATATTGTAATTATAAAGAATGACTGTATTATATACGTCTTTAAATAGCTAGGCTATGATATCTCTGAACTTCTGAAGTAATATTTTTTCTTTGCTCTGTTTTGTTACATAAAGAGAATGACTCTCTCAATATCTGTTTCTGCCCACTGTATAATTTTACCTCCTTATCTCAAAAAATATGACATGACATCATCTCTTTGCATAAGATAAAAATGTGTCCTATTGTTACAGAGAGGTTCAAGAAGCTAGCCACACTGTATATGATTTTGGTTTTTATTGCATGACAAATCCCACAACCTGTATTGACAGCACAGTCCCATCTCTGTCCTGCAGAAGGAAAATGAGAGAACTGGAACTCACTGTGCTAACTGCTGAGATCACCATCATACATTATTAATTAAAATAAATAAGAAATAAAAGAAAAAATGACTTTTGCTCCTGCTGTTTGAAAGGTCTACAGTGCATTATCTAGTTACCGATTCAATTTCTTTTGCCACATCATGCATCCAGGCTTAAACTATGTGGGTGAGAAAGTTCTCTCTATGACCTTGCCACTTGACGTTTTCATAAATTTCACTCCCCCACCCACCCATTACCCTTCTTGTATTCACTAGAAACTCACTTTCCTGAATCTTATGTTCATGATCACAAAGCTTGGAATACAAGTAGAGCTGCTGTCATGGATGGGTTATTGCAAAAGAACTGAAAATACTGTGAGTGAATCTGTCACTTGGAAAACTTAGATGGAGTTCTACATTTGGTAGGTGACCTTGCCAGAAATATTTGAGCTGTATGAAATATTAAGGCTGTATCTACTAGATTTCAAAGCAGATAACTGAGAGGGTCCATTGAGCAAAAGAGCAGATTTTTTTTTTTTTAAGGAAGAGGAGGAGGATTAAGAGAAGGAAACGGAAGGAAGGAAAAAAGGAAGGAAAACTAATTATGTTTTAGTGAATTTACCAGGTTATATACTAAAATAAATAGTCTTTTAAGTAAAAAAAAAAAATAGGAAAATCATTACCTCCTATGTATATTTGGTGATTTAAAAATATTTCTGCAAAGTCACTGACATTCTTTTCTTTAAAAGGAGGAGCCTAATTTCCTGCCATTGACTGTTAGCTGGAACTGTGAATCACTTTTAATAAACAAAAATGGGTGAAAATCAAGGATAGGCCAGATAAAGGATACCTGGCCCGCCCTCTTTTATATCACTTCTAGGAGAAGCAGTTGCCATAATATGATTACACTCAAGGAGCCCTGTGAAAGGTTCATGTGGGGAGCTGAGGCCTTTTGACAACAGGCAGCATCATCATGCCTGCCATGTAAGTGAGTGACCTTCGAATGAAACAATTCAGCTCCAGCCCAGAAGTCAGATGATCAGGTCTGAACAATATCTGACTGTAACATCATGAGAAACCTCAAGCCAGAATTGCTCATTCAAGCTGTTCCTGAATTCATGATCTATCATAGAAACTAAGAAATAAAAAATATGCATTGACCTTATGAGACGAAGTTTTGGAGTAACCAGAAATGGACACTCCAAGAAAAGGAAACTACAGGATAACATAGTTGATGAACATGGATGCAAAAAGCCTCAACAAAGTATTAAACTGAATTTAACAGTACATCGAAAGGATCATACACCACAACCAAGTGGGATTTCTTCCAGGGATGCCAGCATGGGTCAACATCCATAAATCAATCAGTGTGATACACCATATTAATAAAACGAAGGCTAGAAAGCATATATAATGATCTAAATATATACAGAAAAAGCACTTTACAAAATCTGGCATTCTTTCATGATAAAAAATCTTAACAAATAGGAAGGGAATAGAAGGAACATACCTCCCCATATTAAAGGCTGTATATGACAAGGCTGCGGCTAACATCGTACTCAAGGGTAAAAAGCTGAAACCTTTTCCTCTACGAAACAAGGCAATGACCACTCTCAACATGTTAATTCAACATAGCACTGAAAGTCCCAGCAACAGCAATCGACCATTAATGCCTAGTCATAACATTTTTATTCTTGAGCATCTACACTTTGAGTTAACAATAGAGATAAATTTCCATTTTATACGTATTCTATTACAAACTTGGCTCTTCTATTTCTTGGCTTACATTGCAAAAGAAGAACTGTAATGGAGACAAATAGGAGTTAATATGAAAGATGGCTTTTGTGTATGGTGGAGTAAGCAGTCTCAAGAATAGTGCTTATTTCTTCCTTGTAAACAAAATTATTCATTCCACAGACCTCAATTGAAGGCCATCTCTGTGCCAGGTACTGGAGATCTAGCAGTGAATACAATGGACATTATGGAGTTTACAGAGAAGTTAATCTATATTAGTAGTGAATTTATGACATAGAACTTGGAGTGATGAAGCATGTTCACATTGTAGCAAGTAGAGAGGCCCTCTGCATTTAATCTCTTAGCCTATGCTACTCAAGGTTCTTGTCCACGAGGAGGTCCATGAGTGTGCCTGAATGGGAATCAACACGCTGCTGCTACTCTGTAAGAGTAGAATAGAGAGAAGACAGAATCTCTCAACTCACATAATAATAAAACATCTATTTCTGGCACTCCAAGAGTAGTAATAGTTGGCAATAATTCTCATTAATTTAACATTAAATATTCAGCAAGCATTACTGCCTTCATATAGGTTGAGTTGCTATAGAATTATCCGTCCAACTGTGTTCCAATAAATTTAAGTATATTTTTTTTTTAGCAGAAACAATGGTGAAATCCAAGTAACCTGTAGATATAGAATGTAATTTTAAGGTTGGAGGGAAAAAAGCCACATGATTAATTTAATATGATTGATTAGGCTAAATTTCATTACTCTCAGGGAGTCAGTTTTGTTCTTGTTAATAAATATGAATAAAATTAGTAAAACAATTTGGTCAACATTGAACAACAAAAATACAAAATCATATAAAGTTAAAAATAACCTAGTCTAATATTTAACCCAATAATGTCCCCTTCAACTTGAATAGCAGGTGGTCATCAAGCAAAATTTTTTTTCTGTAAGGAGCCCAATAGTAAATATTTTAGATCTGAGGGCCACACACTCTCCCACAAGTACTTAAATTTGCTTTTGTAGTGTGAACACACCTATACACAATACCTAAATTAAGAGCATGTCTGTGTTCCAACATAACTTTATTTATAAGAACAGGCAGCTACCTGGTTTTTTTTTACCCATGAGCCATATTGTTCTGACCTCTGATTTAGACTATGGATCAGATACAGCAATCCAGATCTACTGTGAACAAGACAGTAGTTTTCTTTGATTAGTACTGAAGCCATGTTTTCAAACGATGAAATGCATTAAAAAGGTTCGTGGCAATACCACCACCTTAGACTTTGTTTCAAACTCAGTCTGCTTTGAAACAATTGTGTTTGCTATACACATCCAAATGCACTTGAGTCCAACTCATATTTGGCTTGAATGTCTTCTGTGCTTGGCATCTCAGGATTTCTCAAGGTAACTCATTAACTGATTGGCTATATTTAAACTAGAGACCTGGTGCATGAAATTTGTGCACGGGGCAGGGTGGGGGGTCCCTCAGCCCGGCCTTGATCTTTTTCAATCCGGGACCCGTTGGGGGATGTCTGACTGATGGTTTAGGCCCAATCTTGTGGGCCTAAACCAGCAGTGGGACATTCCTCTTGCAATGGAGGACCACTGGTTCCTAATCACTCAATGCCTGCCTGCCTAATGCCCTCAACTGCCCTCCCCTGCAGGCCTGGTTGCTCCCAACTGCTCTCTCCTGCCGGCCTGATTATCCCTAATTGCTTCTGCTTTGTTCCCCACAACCATGGCTTTGCCTGGAAGGAAGTCAGATGACCAGAAGATGGCCTGTCAAGATGGTCTAATTAGCATATTGCCCTTTTATTAGTATAAATGAATTAAAAACCACATTCTGTTTATATTACATTATCACATGTTAATTTTATAGATATTAAAGTACATGACACAGTATTGTTCATTATAATCATCATTCTCTACAAAAGAGCCCCATAATTTACTAATCTTATAACTAGAAGTTTGTACCCTTTGACCAACAAGAGATAAAACCAGTTAAAATAGCCAGTGCCCTCTTTTAGGGTCCTCATCTATTTTTGACTTAAATTCAGCCTGGCAAATGAGTTTGTCAGATGCTGCTGGGACTCCTCTGGAATACAAATGAAGTAAGATTCATTCATCTGTAACACATATAACTGACAGATTACTTTTCAGGATATGTAAAAATAATGTCTGCAGGTCCATAAAAAAGAACTAATAATCAGATTGACTATAAGATTTTAATGATGATGACTATAAAATTCACAGAAGAGGAAATCTGCATGGTCAATAAACCTTAGTGAGAAGGGAAACCCTGTGACATTGATATGGGCATATATAGTTACTTATGGTAACATTTTATGTTTATCTTATTTCTCACTTCCTAGGTATTTCTGTGTAAGAATTTCATACTAAAATTTGTGTTCCTGAGAATCTTTTTAGTTATTTCTGTAATAGTTACTGGGTTTTTTTTGTTTTTTTTTCCTGTGAATTTTTACTCCAGTCATCAACTTTTAATTTTTTTCTAATTATATATACAATTTCTAATTTCTCGTTTATTTTCCTTATAACCCCCCCCCCCCATTTTTCCCTAACAAAAAGTTTGAAAGCATCAACAGTGCCCACATTCCAATTTTTAATCATTAAGAGATGTAAGATGTTCTCTTCTGAAAAAATTCTGGCCTTCAGGATTGTGGTAATACAATAAATATTTGTCAAAATAAATTGAGATGCACTATATACATTTCATCTTCACATGATATCACAAGATGGCAGCAAGTGGGATTTATATGTGCACAGGGATAGAGAACACTTTCTTACTACCTATCCTTGGCCTTTCAAAGACCCTTCATCAGTGGGTATTTCACAAAGTTCTCTAATTAATGAGAATCTTCCACATCTACCGTAACCTAGAAGTCAAACTTCTCACCTGGATTCCCTTTCTTCCCAAGGTTGAGAAGGCTGTTTTCATAAATTACTAGTTGGATCTTACTCTGTGCCAAGTATTGTCCTCAGCTCTTCACATTTAATATTTTATTTCTTATAATGTAAGAACTATTATGATTCTCATTTCATTGATTTAACAAAACCAAGGGTGCTAAGAATTTAGAAGTCCAGTGTCAAACTGTTAGTAAGTGGAGGAGCTGGGTTTCAAAAGAGAAGTGTGAGGAGGTACCAAAGCAATGAAATCCTTCATTCGTCTTACACTTCCCACCCCAAAGCCCTCCAGCACGAGTCCTATCATGTGGACTACAGAGCCTTCTCCCGGAGGGCATGGTGTGGACAACTGGAGAATTTGGCCACAGAGGACAAGTCCTTAAATGTTATCACTTATTTTTTAACTTTTTGGTTCTATTATTACAGTTTCTCCAATTACATAGTCTTCAGATTTCCAAGGAGGGAAAGTCTTAGGTTTCTTGAGAATAGAATCTGTTGGATTCTGTATATTTACTGAGGTGTTTCTACAAACAGTGAGTTTCTGTTTGATACTAGTGTGAAAACATTCACATAAGCTCCCAGAATCATGCACACCTAATCATCTCACACATTACTCAGAGCCTATGCAAGCAAGGTGGTATCCTATCAGGATGCATTTTTGAAGGGGAGAGGTATTTTTACCAACTTTGTGTTTTTTTTTTTTTCATTTCTTTCATTCTCCTGATGAACTTGCTTTTCTGAATATTCTCTAAGGATAGGAGAAATTAATAGTAATGAGCTCACTAGGAAAGAATTGGGCTCCTGATCATTCTGGCTGTGTTTATTCTGCTGTAACAGCTCCTGCTTGTTTTATTTTTAAGAAATTCTGCTTAGGAAAGGATGCTGAGTGCAGTAAGGAGTTGTTCACTAAAATAAACTTATTGAATTTTGGTGAGTCTCTGGGACAAAAAGGAAAGACAATTGCCTATAAAACTCGGAACTGTTATCTTTTGGCAAAGATCAGTAGGTGTAGGCAGCCTCTAAGTAATAAACATGTGCGCTTCTAACTTCACTTGTACACCTGCCAAGTCTCCCAGCAGCTGTCTTCCTTACAGCCATCTGAGTGCTAACAAAACAAGTCCCTATTTCCCAAACACCATGCACCCTAAGTAAAATTTTAAAAGGTTTTTATGTCATCAGCTGGAAGGTTTCTGACAGTGTGTATAGTAAATTTGAGGGTGTAAAGTTTGTGGAGATTTTTATTCCTTTTGTTTTACATAAACACTATGGTTTCAAAGGAGAGCAGGTTTGATCCATGAGAATAAAAATGGCAACAGCTTTTGTCATGTAATGGAATAGCTGTTATTGCTTGGAGAGATGAGGGATGGTAACACTACCTTGACCAAACAGTCTAAGAAAATGATCCAATCCGGTCACAGGTTCCTATTTTTTTTGATACACACAGCTTTGAGTACCTGCTTCCTTGTTTTCTTGTAGGGAAACGTTGAGGAAAACAGAAGGCAGAAAATATTCTGTTTCTTGTGGAGATTCAAGGTGATGATCCTAGGCTCACACTGGACTAGCTCAGGGGTATGTTCAGCCAATGTAAGCATTATAAGGTAGAATGTGGAAAGATCCTACTGTAATCCTGGGATTCTATCCTAACTCCATTTCTTTGTGTATTTCACTTTACCTCTGAGTTCACCTATTTGAAATAAGGATGATGGCCAGCATCTATTGCATACAGTTATTAGAACTGTTAATATAGTTAATATAGTTAGGTAATATAGTCTGTGCAAAGTGCTTAGCATATCACCTGACACATAGTGCTAAATGAAGGAATTAATCAGCTCACTCATGTGAAAACTGAAGAAATTTTTTCTTAAATTGATTCTCAGTGTTTGAAAGTCAGGACTCATATGAATAGGTCTTAACAAAAGGACTGAGAAAGTGTCCTTAAAAGGGACTTGGTAGGAGATCTGGCCATGTTGCATAGTGAGGTGTGATTCTTACTTATCATAAAAGGGAAGCTCTAGCCTCTCAAGAAGGAAATGAGGTAGATGGATCTGTGTGTCTGTGTGTGTGTGTGTGTGTGTGTGGAAGTGTGTGTAGTGTAGTGTTTGAATCTGGCATTTGATTGGGGGAAAGGGAATACAAAATCATGCAAAGGTATAACAGCCAGAAACTCTAAAGCCCTAAGTCCTACCTCATAACATATAATCCAGCAGAGTTGGGAACACTGGTTAGAAAATGATTCTCAGCCTGTTTTTCACTGATGTCACATGACATATTGGGGTTAAATTGTATATGAATTAAACAAAACTTGTTTTCCTACCAGAAGAGTAAGTAAAAAGGTCCCTTTTATTTCTAAAGTTGCATGATCTTTTGGATTTTGAAGTTACCTGATAGACTAGAAAATGCATGGATTTCTAATCTAACCAAGTTCAAATTTAGCTCTCATATTGCTAAGGAGTTTTAGTCAAGCCACTGGCTTTGAGTTTCCAAGCTTAGACAATGGGGTGGGGGTTAATACATCCCTGAGAGGATTCTTATGAGAATCAAAGTGAATAACATATGAAACACCTATGACAGTGCTTGCCTTATTCCAGGTGTTTGCGATATGTCTTTCTCCCTTTAACAATGAAGTCATCAGTGTTAACTAGGGAGATGTGGCACCCAAAGCGTTTATGGAACTGAACAAGAAAAGATGTTTCATGTGGCCCTGATGAGGGTAGCTTAGTGGTCAGAGCATCCACCCAAGCACCTGACGGATGCAGATTCAATTCCAGATCAAAGGCACCGACCTGGGCTGTGGGTTCCATCCCAGGCCTGGTAGGGGTGACTGTGGGGGTTAGTCGCGGGGGGGGGGGGGAGTGACTGCAGGAGGCAACCAACCAATGTGTCACTCTTACATCAACATTTCTCTCTGTCTCTTCCCCTCCCTCCCTTTCACTCTCTCTAAATATACTTTAGATTCAAAAATCTTATTCATTTAGTTTTAGAACAACTTACTTTGCTTTTCCCTTAAAAATGCATCTCCATACCTCATGCCTTCTATTACCAAAACCATATACTTTCTTTCCAATTAGTTAGAATTTTTAACTTTTTAGAAACCTTAAATTTTGGGTGGAAAGTAAGTATTTAATATTTTTTTTCAAATTAGCAATACACTCACATTTAAAGAATATATTTCAGATAAAATACAAGGCATATTCATGAACAGATTCAAATCTATTTTCTAGATTCTCTGTTTTAGGAAAGCCAAAAGTAGACAAACTCAGATTAATTAATATTTCAGTATCCTGTGATTTCAAAATACCTAGATACTTAATAATTTTACTATGTAACCCAGCAAACTCCAAAGTTCTAAGTTATCAAAGACTTTGGTAAACTATGTTTAAGCATATATAATTATCACTGAAAAGTTTTATCATAAATCCTTCATTTTAGTTATGTTTATTTTGCCTAAACAATTTTGAGATTTTTAAGCCAATTATTACTACCAAGGCATTCTTTTTTTTAAAAAAATATTTTTTATTGATTTTTTACAGAGAGGAAGGGAGAGAGACAGAGCGTTAGAAACATCCATGAGAGAGAAACATTGATCAGCTGCCTCCTACACACTCCCCACTGGGGACGTGCCCGCAACCATGGTACATGCCCTTAACCAGAATCAAACCTGGGACCCTTCAGTCTGCAGGCCGACACTCCATCCACTGAGCAAAACCGGTTAGGGCACAAGGCATTTTCTTGACAAATTCTGTAACAGCTATATAACTCACTGACCTTCAGTGGCTCTAATGTGAAAGTATTCTTTTCTTTTTTCTTTACAAAAATGGGAGTGGCCCCCATTTTTGCTATTTCTGCAGCCTGCTGGAGGGCATTTTGCAGATAGGGTCCTTCAGAATAAAGTTTTGGGAATTTAGAAGGTTTTGTTTCCCATATTTTTCTTTCTGAGTAGACTATAACAATATGAAATCTTGCATATAAGAGATATTAAATACAGAAATGACAACAACAACAAATCCTACACTATATAAACGAGTACTCTCAAAAGGGGGGAGTGGGAAATTATCCTTAGAATCTTGCCTCACACTAGCCCAGCACAGCAAATGACCTTTGCTTCTGAGTGGCACAAAACTCACACAGCAGAGACAGAGGATTCTCTGTGCTCATAAATCAGTGAAGAGCAAACTAAACCTCCAAAAGATAGAAAGTAAGCAAAGCACATCAGTAACTAAAGGTACATTACAGGCAGACAAGAACTTTACTAGCTCAGAGTTTCCAGTGGCTGATCCCTGCCACAGGTTCAGCCTGCCACAAGCCGCTGGGCCCCCAGCAAAGTGGGATGTGCCCCATCTTTAAATACATGAAACAAAACAACAAAGAGACACAAGACAATGATCAACAGAGATGTCCTTACATACAATATTTACAGCTGCACACAAACTCCTGACAAGAACTTCACACCAAACTCCTTGTGTGTCCAGCCACAGACACCACAGAATGCCCTGCATAAAAACACCTACAGAAGCAGAGCAACATCTCACATCCTAGAGTGGATCCTCAGAGACCAGGCCAAGGACCACTGGAGGTCTCTTGCCATCAGGAGCTGATCAGGCTAGCCCAGAGGAGAGGCAGTAAAATGCCTCCCATGCCACACCTAGTACACGGTTCCTTATAAAGACGCCCAGATAGAAAGCAGCACATGCTTCTCGTGCCATACAAACATGCTTGGTTCCTCCTCTTGTTGTACAAAATGCTTGATTCAACTTAGGTCTCAGTGAGATGACGGGGATTGAGGAGGCTGCGGCTGGGATTCAAAAAAGGAAAATTCCTGCCGCGCTGCAAATAAGAATCCAGGTCTCAGCTCCAGGAACCCCCAGTCCAGGCAGCAAGTGGAATCCCTCGTACTCACCCCAGAGGAGTCCCTCACTTACTTCGTGGTGGCCAGAATATGTAACTGAACAATCAGTGGGCCCATGCTGCCTGTCAGTACTTGAGCCAGTTAAGCAGAGACAGGGTTGAATAATATATGAGCATTTATTCCAATACTCCACAATCAATTCTTATTGGAATTTGATTTATTCTCCTACCACCTGACAAAAGAAAGCTTAGACTTGGCATACCCATCATAAGAAGACTTTTGTTTAAAATTAGAGGGCAAGTGGACTAGTCTCAGATTTTGAAGTTCTCTGAGGGACACATGAACGCATGAAATAAATGTGATTTGGAGCTTTCTAGCTCCTAATGGCCTAGTTCACTCTAAATAAGTTAGGGCACAAACAGAGACACTTGGTAAATAACAGGAAAGGAATAGGAATCAAATGCAGATTGTAGTATTTGCTCACTTTAATATTGAGTTAGTAAAACTCACACCTGGTGACTATTTATTCTGAATTACTTCCCAAAGAATAGTTATATTTTGGATGGAAAAAGTAAATCAGCTCATTAACAAATATCTAAAAAAATTTCACAAGGAAAACAAAAATAATCTTTCTGATCTGATGTTAAACCAAATTGTAGAATGCTGCCAAGAATATGAAAATATTTTTTCATAGAACTGATGAATGTTTGATAAATAGCCAGTCTTATTTCAGTGTAAGTTAATATAATGTGTTTGTAGAATGAAATATACTACTACCAGATCAGTAAATAAATAAATACAGGAAATTTGAAAATCTATGTGTGTGTGTATAAATTATTAAATACCTAAGTGAATAAACATATATGCATAAATTTGAGAAAGCTACTGACACAAAAAAGAGAAGAGAAGCAAACAAAGTTTGTGTAAACTACCATGAATTATAGTCCATCTATTCCAAACCAAATTGGAGTTACAGAAAATTTGAACTTTAGAATTGTCCCTTTCATTTAATGCATGTCAATCTCCTTTAAGATATGCAAATAATCTTATTTTTAGGCAATTTCTTGTAGTATTCAAGAGATTCTCTTTTCTTTATTTACATTGATTTCTACTCCTGGATTAAACTTCAGACACCATGAGCTTGAATCCCAAGGATCTGGGCAGCCTCCTTTTTTTCATGGAAGGAAATGGTCATAGATGATGATTCATTCTATTGAATTCAGTAGTGAACCCTTTCATTGACATCCACTCCATTTGCTTTATTTGCTATGCAACTGACAGATTTACTTTGTAAAAAGGATGAAGTCATAATATTTTTTCCCTAGGATTTTCCTTAATGTTTCACTATGCATACTTTCTTAAAAATTTGGTATTAATTATTTATACATCTCAAGTTCATGGCAAACTCCTTTTAAATATAAATACCACATCATTTATTTCAGTTTCCAAGTGGTAGAATCCAAACATAATAATAACTAGAGCATACGTTCACCTTTCACTTCTTTTCTCATTCATCATAGCACATTTATTGTTACCATGTCTCCTTTTCTCATTATTTTCTTTTCTTGGGATTTTGGAATTGGGTCAGGTTGACCAGAAACCCAGTGAGCTTTCTGCTACCTAAGTGCTCAAAGAAAGCACTTGGGGAAAACGAAATCTTTAACTATAAAAACATCTAGTTATACCTATTTGTTTAATCATTGTCAATTTCTTGATCCCAAGACAATAAGATCAGTTTCAATGGAAGACATTAGGCACTTTTGATAGAATGCAATCATTTATAATTGGCATTGGCAAGGAAACCCCGGAAGAAGATGAGAAACACTGAAGGAAGCTAAGCTTTACTGACTTTTCAGTTTGACCAGGGTCAGAGCAGTATCTATCTATTGGTTTAAAAGGTACTTGATCAGGCAGGATGTATGTACATGTGCATTCTCAAGAAAGGCTGCAGCAAGTAGACACATACATTATGGAATGTGTAAGGGAGATACTGAGAAGGGCAGAAAACTAGCAAAAGTACCTCCTGTGACTTCCTCATGACTTATTTTCTGAGGTTGTTGCTCTTCCTCACTGCTCACAAGTAATAAGAATAATGCAACTGGGATAAGAATCGGGGAGTTTGCACAGAAACCTCAACCTCTTGAGATTTAAAGGTAAAGGGACCAGGGTTTTTATGAAGATTTACTGACAGGGAAAGGAAACCTGGCGCCTAAAAATAAATACCATCAAGAGAAGGTAGAGTCTAAGCTGGTGTTTAGACTTAAGACATAGGTCTAAGCAGCCCTGAAGGAAGGTTGTTGTGAGCACAGCATTCATCTGAAGGAGAAAATGCATCACAAGTTCAGCATACTGTTATATTTTTTTGGGATGGGGAGAATGACAAAACACTGTGTGTGAAGAAAGAGAAATATAGCTTTAGAAGCAATGTTTGGGGTATGGTTAACACTATAGCAACCACAAGAGTCTGAACCAGCACAGGCATCACCACAAACTTGTTGACAACTTTCAATGATGTCACCTCATGGCTGCACCATACAATGGCACAGCTGGATGCGTCAAGATTAATTTTGCTGCCAAATGGGTTCTGGAAATATCAGAGAAGATGTTTGTAAAGTCTATGATTGTCTAACCACTGTGCTGTGAACCTAAAACTAATACAAACTATTGAATATAAACTATAATTACACTTTTTTAAAGCTGGATATACTTTAAAACACACAAAAAAGATTAATTTTGGTCTCTTTCTGCACCTTCCCCCAATGCTGGAAACTGATTGTTTTCACCAACCTTGGTTGCTCTGAAAGGTCAGAGCTATGCACCCATTGTTTAAGTTGAAACATTGTTAACCTCAGCAAATCCCCACCTGTTAATTACATGTAAAATTCTTGCTTGGCATTTCCTGCCTAAGGATATGGTTGTTTTCTCAGAGACTCAATAAAAGGCTGGTGAGACCCAGGTATCAGTGGGCAATCTACCTTGGTAGAGGAAAGATGCTACGCCTGGTCCCCCTGTTTCCAAATTGATTCTCTTCTAGTCTCTCTCTCTTCGTTTTGTGTGCGGCCTCCTTCAGAACTTGAACCCTGAACTGCGTTGGATGTGTAAGGTGCTCCCATACCCCCACATCCCACTTCTTCTCATATTACAGTGTCCTGGTGATTGATTCCTGCATCAGAAGATATCAGTTGGTTTCTGTGCGAACAGGAACTGTGAAATCATGAGCAATCAATTGTAAAAATAAATATGTGACTATATTTGAACCATGAGTTGATGGAGAAGGTCAAAGATTAAGCACATACCCATTTTATTCTCCATCTGCCATAAGACTCTGTTAGTCCATTGAGATCACACTAGCAAGTAGTGCAGACACTGTGAGCAGAAGAAAAGAGTAGAACCATATTGAGCACAGGCAATGATGTTATAAAGAATGTGTATCTTTCTGTCATTTCCATGCAAAACCAAAGGTTGAAAAAAAGTCTTGTTATGGCTTTTTACTATAATTTAAATTCCATGTGAAGTTGGTAGAGAAAAGCTAGAGGTGAGTGAACATATTCAAAACATATGAGATATTTTACTCTCTAAGTGAACTAAGGAGATCTGTATTATTGATAAAAATTGCTCACATCCATCTATATATATAAAAGCCAAGCAACCCAAATGCTGGAATAACCAATTGAGGGCAGGACCAGCCTACCTACAACAGCCCTCCCCCTGTCTAGTCTGGCCCTGATCGGCTCCCATTGGGGCGGCTGGCTGTATCCCACCTGTGCACAAATTTGTGCACTAGGCCTCTAGTTTTTAAATACATAAACTTTTTAAAATTAAAATAAAGAAAAAGATCATTCTTTTTATCTAAAATTAAATTACAATAGAATTTTAGCCACTTTTTCAGATCACTGTGGCTAGATAACATTATATCTGGCTATACTGTTTCTTAACCAAGGTTTCTAAACCAAAAGACCTTGAAGGAATCTGATAGCCTTAACTTTTAAAATAACAAATACTATTTCAATAGTTAATATGTGTGTACATGATTCGGTTTCTTGTTACTTTTAAATATTTCAATTTGAACTTTCAATTACCTATATGATTTGCAGTTTTGCATTTTACTCAAAGCATGTATTATTATAATTCTAAAAAAACTTGCTAACTCCTGTCAAACCCACTCCTCAATTATCTCTATTATCATCAGGCATTGTTTCTTTAGGAGAAGCAAAATAATTTTAATATTTGCCTAATAAAACACAATTATGGAAATTGCCTCTAAAATGAAACGTTCTTTAAAACCAAATATTGTGAAAATAAATATTGTGAAAATAAATATTCTGTCATACATATGCTTTTTATTGGATAATTCAGATTTGATGATAATTCTTTTATTTTAATCTCACAGTATCCTATATAATAAAAGGCTAATATGCAAATTGACCAAATGGCAAAATGACCAGTCACTATGATGCACACTACCAGGGGGCAGGACGCTCAACTTAGCAGCGGGCCCCTGGTGGTAAGTGCACTCCCACAGGGGGAGCACTGCTCAGTCAGAAGGTGGGCTCACGGTGATGGCAGGAGCCTCTCTCACCTCCATAGCAGTGCTAAAGATACCTTGGGGGATGTCCGACTGCCAGCTAACGCCCACTCCCAAGCCAGCAGTCAGGACATCCTCCAAGGGGTCCTGGGCTGCAAAGGGGCACAGGCAGGGCTGAGAGACCCCCCCTCCAACCTCCCAGTGCATGAATGTCAAATGTATATTATTTATTTTTTTACCAATTTGAACTACTTATGGAGCAGGCATGGTGCTGGAGTATGCAGGTGGTCTAATTCTAGTTGACTGTGAGAATGTGGACAAAGAGCTTAAGCTACCCAGGCATAACTTTTCAAAATATATATTTAATGAGAGTTCTTTAAAGCTCTAATAAATATTTATTCAAAGTGTTACTGGACTAATTTAGAGAAATTAAAAATATGATAGAAAATAGATAATACTTTTGTTTAGATAAAGATACCAGAGAATGAGGATCATCTTCAGATATTTGAAATATATATTTCCAAGATATAGAAAAGGAATACATAATTTAAAAATTAAAATGGGATATTGTAATTAAATGTTCACATTTGAAAAAGTCAAATTTGCAATAGCTCTAAAATAAAAGGGAAATTCCAATATTTTAAAAATAGTTACAAAATCAGAAGTTATTATGCTCTTTGAGAAAATAAATTAAAAACCACATGAATGAGAAACAAATGAATATTGAGCTCTAGGAGGGAGCTTTGCTATTATTTTCTATTTTCAAATTTTGTTGGTCCTTCCCTAAATTTGACAGGGAGGCACTTATAAACTCGGAAAATAAAATCAACATATGATCAAAGACCTAAGAATTCACAAACTGAAACTTACAATTTCACTCTTCTAAAAAGCTAATATTATGTGTTTGGCAGCAAATATAAAAGGTATTTGAAGTCAAAGGATCAATTAGAAACTGTAATTGGTGCATTTATTAAGCAGGAAAACATTTTTAACTAAGTGTCACCATCCTTCAAGAACATGAATAAATAGGAACCCCTACTTTGCCTTTGTGTTTTCTTATATGAAAATATAATAATATGTAAATTAACAATCAAATGAGCAGTTTAAATAATATTTTAATTTCCTTTCCGTAATATATATTTTAATGCCTTAAAATTAATACAGGCTATATGTTACTCTTCTATCCTTCAAAAAGTTTATTTTGCCAAATGGTATGTGATGTGTCATGTGTGATGTGAATAAATGAGAGACAAAAATTGTATTTTTCTCTAAAATATGTCTACGAGAGAATACACATGCTGAGAACAAGAAAAAAACATATCTATGATGTAAAAAACTTTAAAAGAAATATAATAGAACTACATATGTTAAAGTAATCTAAAATATCACAAGCAAAATCCAACTAATTCTTCATGGATGTGAAAATAGTACTCGCAGCATGTAATTACTAGAGAGCACAGACAAAATTACAAATATGTACACATATTTTGAAAATATTTCTTAGCCCATCTTCAGAGCTTTATAGATGCTAAGTGCTTCAATGCCTATTTTATCCCTTATTCTGTACATCAAACTTTAATGACTGGATAAAGTGAAACAATCTTTGAATGAACAAATGCTCCACTAAACAATGTGATATTAAAAACCATGTATTTTTGAAGATTGCAAAGATATTAGAGGGTAAAGGAAATAGGAGGGCTGTAACCTTGGAATTCCTTGAAGTGCTCTGAGTTGTTCTGTAAGTCTTCAAGGTCAATATCGTTCAATACCTTTCTCTACTGATGTGGTGGATAAGGCCCATGCAGTTTCACTACACAGCTAACTTGATGCTGGACTGTGGTTTGAGTAAGATATTGTTGATGTGTATTTCTATTATTCTTTTCTTTTTTCTCTCACTCAAAATAGCTCAGTTTCAATGCAAGAGAGTAAAGGCATTATCACAAAAGTTTTGAAGCCATTCACATTTACATGAAAAATTAATATTTTACCTTATTCAGTCTTTGATCATTTTTCAGAATGTATTAATATATTAATAGTATATTAGTAATATATTTGCATTTTAGAAAAATATCTTACATCATGTGGTAGGATCAACTGAAATCAGTACAAACTGAGAGCAGATAGATCAGTTATTATTGGAAAAGTTCAAATGAGAGAGAAAAAAACAAATATTAGAGAATAGCAGTGGGGACAGAAGTAGAAATTGAATGAAAATATATGAAATAAATTGAATAGAAAAGAGGTGGTGACCCATCCTAATATATAAAAACCCTGGGTCTGTCACATCCACAATGACTGGAGACTTGACCTAACACCCATGCAGCAGGCTCTGGTGGGTGGGGACTTGTGGCAGCTGAGATGGGAATAGGGGAGGTAAGGCTGGCACTCACACTCACACAACTGCACACATGTGCAAACACACACAGCGCCCACCAGCTCACAGCCTTTTCTTCCCTTTTTTCCTTCCCTCCCAGGTTGCTCTCAGAGTCTCTCTCAGAATGATAAAACAAAACATACTGGGCCTGAAGAGGCCTGGATGGAAGGAAAGGCCAGCAGAGGGTGGATCAGCCCTCACTGACCCCGCCCCTTCCCTGCGGGAAAAGAAGAAGAGGGACACAGGGAGGCAGAGAGGCCTGGGGACTGCTGAGAAAAACAAAGAGAGACAGAGACTGGGATGGAGAGATGGAAACAAAACAGACTGGGCCTGAAGAGGCCTGATGGAAGAGGCCTGAGGAAGGATCAGCCTCCACTGGCCTCACCTCCTCCCAGCCATCAAAGAGGAAGAGGGAGTCAGGAAGGCAGGGGGGCCTGGAGGTCTGCTGAGAAAAACAAAGAAGGACAGAGACAGGGCAAGATCAGACCAGCAGGGGAGAGCAGTTAGGGGAGATCTGGCAGGCAGACAGAGGCAGTTAGGGGTGATCAGATAGGCAGGCAGAGGGGTTAGGGGCAATCAGGCAGGTGGGCAGAGGCAGTTAGGTGGGATTGGGCAGGCAAGCAGGTGAGTGGTTAGGAGACAGCAGTCCCAGATTGCAGGGATCAAGCCTAAACTGGCAGTCGGACATCTCCCTGATTGGAGAGGGCTTAAGCTGGGCTGAGGACCCCCCCACCCCCGCATGAATTTCATGCACCAGGTCACTAGTTTATATATATAAAAGCTTAAGCAACTGGAACAACTGGTCGCTATGATGTGCACTGACCACCAGGGGGCAGATGCTCAACATAGGAGCTGCCCCCTGGTGGTCAGTACACTCCCACAGTCAACTTCCCTCTGCCAGCCAACCTACTGCAGTCCCTCCCCCCAGATCTGGGCCAGGCGCTGGGCTGGGACAGGTAATCAGGCCAAGGACTGGCTCCCTCATTAGGGACGGCAGCCAACCTCCCACACCCTGTCCCACTCCCCAGCTGGCAGGCCCTAATTGGCCCTCATCATTGGCCACCTGTGCACAAATTTCATACACCAGACCTCTAGTTTTCTGTAAAAGATTGGATCGTGCCTCATTACATGAAAAGCAGATAACAGACAAGAGAGCAGGTTGTCATGTGAGAATGTGGATGAGTGTAGTTTCAGGCACATTGAACCCATGACGCAAGTAGACCAGTGGAGAATCAGACACCACCTGGGAGGTGGTGGAAAGTGAGAAGTCAGATTAGATACTGAGGGTGATCAGATATGCAGAGTGGGGGATTCTGGCTAAACTGACTGAGCAGGATTCTTGCTAAAAAGGTAACAATGCAGAGAGAAACACGAAGTCCAAAATGAAGGCTTATTTGATAAACAGTTCAGAGGAGACTGAGTAGAGTGTAGTTGAGGAGAGAATCTCTGTCACCAAATTGTACTAAACAAGCCACTGAATCGATTAATTTCCCCTGTGTGTGAAAGACAATGGAGTCTCTGGTAGCTACATAAACTCGGTTACAAGAGTGAAGGCTCTGGAATAGGAAAAGGACTCAATTTGTAGACAGACATGCTCAGTTTTCCTGTGACTGGCAACCTTCCTTGGACTCGGGAAATACTGATCTATAAACCAAAAAGTCTTTACACTCTAAAGTATCTCCGAAGTACTTTGATTTTCCCTTCCAAGCACCTAGTAATTGAAACATAAATTAGTTTAAACCATTTGTAAAGCACACTCTGGTTCCAGAACTTCAAATTGGGATAGCGACCCAAAGGCAGGGCTCTGACCCAGCAGGTAGGGGCCGCTTAATTAACTTCCTCTCTTCAGCTATTGCTCCAGCTCAGCTAAACATATAATGCAAATGTGTGGGAAAATGTGGGCAGGATATAAATAAAATTAACTTAAGAGGCATATTCAAAACCTCTCCTGCACTGTCACCTTTTATTATTCTCTTATCCTTACAGACAAAAATAGAAAGTGTTTCAAGAAAGGAAAACAAGCATTATTATTTTGCAAATTTCCAAATAACTAAAACCAGGATTAAACATATCACTTGAAAAATGTTATTGAGATCACTGTCTCCTGTGAAATATGTTTTATCACAACAAACACTTTTCTTTTTTTTTTCCTTTTTAAAGTGATATCAATCAAAAATGAATGAACTAGGAAATAACCTCTCCTCCTTCCCCCATTAATTTATCAACATTAGGGTGAGAATATGTATACTGGATTTGAGGAATCCACATTCTTTTTAATGAAGATTAAGCAATCAAATGCATTAAGGTTTAAAGAGAGAACTTTTGCTCTACCTTTTAATCCTTACCCGAGGATTTTTCCATTGATTTTTAGAGAGTAGAAGAGAGAGGAAAAGACAGAGAGATAGTGATGTGAGAGAAACACATTGGTTGGTTGCCTCCTGAGAGCCCAACCAGGACCTGGGCCTCGGAGGAGCCTCAACCCTTTGGTCTGCAGGCCAATGCTCTATCCACTGAGTAAAACTGGCTAGAGGCTTTTGCTCTATTTTAAAAGGCATCTAAGTGCAGCCACAGGTCCAAATGTGGATATTCCACCTGCCTACCCACCTATATTCGCTTCCTATTCCTGCCTGAACAAATCACCACTCACTTAGTATCTTAAAACAGCAGAAATTTCTAACAGTGCCATGGGTCAGGAGTCCACAATGGGTCTCAGTGGGCTAAAACCAAAATGGTGTGTTTCCTGCTGGAGACAATGTTCCCTTACCTTTTGCAATATCCAGAGGCCCCGAGTCTGTGGTCTGTAGCCTCCCTTCCACCATCTTCAAAGGCAGCAGCAAAGCACTTCCACACTCACTCCAAATCTGACCACCTGTTCTGCCTCCCTCCTCCCTTTTAAAGACACTTGAGATGACATTGGGCCCACCTGGATAACCCAGGTTACTTGCTTACTTTAAAGCCTGCTGATTAGCATCCTTAATCTATCAGCAGTCTTAATTCCCTGCTGCCAGGTAACACAAACTACTTACAGGTGTCAAAGTTTAGTGTGTACAGCTTTTGGGGGGGGGGGCAGGTGTTATTCTACCTACCATCTCACCAGCATTCCTTAGAAAATTGAAGACACGTGTCCATGTATCCACTACCTCCAGTCCCTTTGGAAATGTAGACCCTGTGCTAGACCGACCATAACCATGAGCTGAGTTTTAAACAACATCTCTGTGTCTCAATTTTATAGTGAGTGAATGGAGCATGGCCTTCATAATTACAGGACTCAACTGAGTTATTCATTTGTATATAGAACTAGAGGCCTGGTGTATGAAATTTGTGCATGGGGTGTGTGTGTGTCCCTAAGCCCAGCCTGCACCCTCTCCAATTTGGGACACTGGCTCCCAACTGCTCGTCTGATTGCCCCTGACCACTCCCCTGCCAACCTGATCACCCCTAACTGCCCTCCCTTGCCAGCCTGGTTACCTCTAACTGTCCTCCCCTGCAGGCCTGGTTGTCCCCAACTGCCCTCCCCTGCTGGCCCAGTCATCCTTAACTTCCCTCCCTTGCCAGTCTGGTTGCCCCTAACTGCCCTCCCCTACTGACCATCTTGTGTCCATATAAGTGTGGCCATCTTTGACCACATGGGGATGGCCACCTTGTGTGTTGGAGTGATGGTCAATTTGCATATTACTCTTTTATTAAATAGGATTGTGTATGAAACACAGCAAACACCATATAAGCATTGATTCCTGCTTTTATTAATAAAATTAACATTCCTAATGGCTGTAATGGAGCAGGTTTTGCTGGGTTTTAACAAACTCACTCACTTAAATGGAGTGGTAATTCATAGGGAGAGTGGCAAGTAGGAGCTGCCTAAATTGCATACTGCTCCATGGGCCTTCTCTGTTCCTTGCAGCCTCTGTTCCACACCTTGTTGCCTGTACTTACACCACCTGTGCTTATACCGCCTGCGCTTATACCACAAGCAACAATTCATGGAATGCCTCTCATTATTGCCCACACTCCTGCTTTCCCAGCCCCTCCCCTTCTTTCTTGTAGACTAAGATCCATAAAGTCCATAGATTCTGCAGTTTCGACCACAGTCCCTGAGAGGGCAACACTGAGGGAGTGTTCGCTGACTAGGTGGGGTTTACTGACCCTCTACTAGTGTCTGGCCGGAGGTTAGGAAGGTAGATGCCAGGATGTGAGAACCATGGAAGTGTCATGGGCTGGTAGACACTAGCTCTACTCCCAGTAGTTCTCCTGTAGGGTCTGCCAGTCCTGGATGGTATAGTAGGAACAAGGGGAGCTTTCTGTGGGCCTTGTGGTTGGGTAGCTGGAGGACTGTCAAAAGTAGTGATTATTACAACAGGCTTTAGGATCTGACAGCCATGAGCACCAATCACTGTTATACGTCCTAAGATTCTCTAAAGAGAGGTGGGTGAGAATGGATGCCAGAGGTAGTATGTGTATTCCGTGCAGAATTTGAGTGCTGACAATGAAATCTGGATAACGTTGATTCCAGTTTGAGGTGTGGTGGGTGGGATGGAGGGAAAAACTCAGTGAAGAATACAGTGAGGAAATTAGTAGACTTCATTCTTTCTATGACAGATTAATATCCCATTGTATATATGTACCACCATGTTTTAAAAAATCATTTGTGACAGCATGGATGGACCTAGAGGGTATTATACTCAGTGAAATAAAGTCAGTTAAAGACACATACCATATGATTTCACTTATATGTGGAATCTAAAAAACAAAATATGCTCTATACTGGAAACTAATGTAAAACTATATTGAAAGTAAACTGTAACTAAAAATTAGTTAATGAAATTCCAAGAATAACCATGAATTGTTTATTCTTTTCTCTCTTCCAGAATGAGAAATTAATTCTTACAGTCAATTCTAAGTTTGGTGTTTGCCTTATTTCTCTCTCTCCGTCCCTTCCTATCTGCCTCCCTCATTATATCTTTTCTCAGCTCTTCTCTCCTTCTTGTCTCTTGCTTTTTTCCCTAATAATTTTAAGAACCACCACCCAAATATCTAATTTATAAATTGTCCAACCTTTGTATGACATGACGCAATGAAACATCCAGGACTTGATTTCTCTCTTTATGTCCTTACCTTCTTTTATTCAGAAATTCCTTCATTCTATGTCTCCATATAAAATTCTAGCTACCCTGAAAAGCCATTTGCAGATTTATCATTTTTAGAGGAATTTATGAATTCCTCCCACCAAAGGATCTTTGGTCATTTGACTATGTATCATATTTGCCTTCCTTGGTTCTTGCCTTACTCCATCATGTAATATGGCCATTCTTTTACTTAACTCTTCTAATACTTAGAAAGACTTTTAGAAAAGAGATACCTCACTTGAAAAAATTCTTTAACTGCTGCAGCCTCTTCATAAAATATGTTGTACCTAGTCAGTGCTTGTGAGATATTTGTTGAAGTCTGTTACACAAAATTAGAAATTGGTTTAATCCAGAAACTTTTACTTACGTCCTCACAGACCCTCAGACGTAGTCATTCAATCCCCATCCTGGGATCTCTGACATTGCTAGAATAATGTTCATAGCAGCAACTTGGGCCAAAGTACCACAAAGTAGAATACTCTGGCTCTTAGCAACACAGAATTCAGTCCCCAAACACTCATACTCCTTCCTCCCCAACAAAAAGCAGGGTTGCCGGCTGGCCTGGTGGATAATCTTTAAATGCTTGAAGAGTTCATATATGGACAAAATCTGACCAAAATGGCAATAAGGAATGACACTTATCTGAATAGTTAACATTTTTATTTCAAAAACAGAATACTATATATAACACTTTCTGAGAAAATGAGATACTGTAATTAAATGAATAGCGTGTTATTAAATGCAATAAGGATGAACAGAATCCTTCCAATGTGAGTTTATCCAAAGTTTATTTAAATAGAATGCAATGTAACTGGGGGATTTAAGAAGTGACTGCTGCCTTTCACAAAACAGAAGCTCTTTTGCAGGTTTCTGTTTGCTTTGTTTATTTAGACTTTACATTTCAACATATAAGGGCTCAATCTTTTTAAATTTAGAATATATGTACTGGATTTGAATAAGTACTCAGGGCTATATGTACCATGAAAATTACATTTTTCTTTTTGTAAGTAATAAACAGCGGAACTAACTTTGACACAAAAAATGAATGGAGTCATTTAAAAGTTTTGTCTCATTCAAGTACAACATAGACCAAGATTCAAAACAGATTCTTTCTTGAAAATTGCAATTGCTTTCTATCCCTCTAAAGAAAGGGGAAAAATAAAAAGATACAGAACCATAAACATGATTTATTAGTTCTCATTGGATTTCAATTTCTGCCTATCGTAGGGGTCCCTAAACATCTGAGCCTTTTGCTTTATTCTGGTTATATTCACGAAAACCTGTTTAAAAAATAAATTTTTTAATGTTATTTTTTCTCTTCTTACCATATATCTTCTTCCTCCATAATAAGCTGACATGCACTTTTTGAATCAAATACACATGATATATATATCTAAGTAGAAAAATACATCCTTTAAAATTTCTGGCTCTATATAGAGAACTCATTCCCATTAGAAGCATGGCTATTCAGGTTTATTTTGGAATCTCAGTTTATCAGCTGACAGTGCTTCCCAAAGTGATTATCTCTTTTTCCCTTTTCCTTCAACCCTTATACACTCAGGGTTTACTTAAGAGCTCCATCCACTTAAAACTTTATCCCACTATGTCTACTATATTTAAAGAAGTTGACCCAACAACTCAGTCACCCACACACATGTAAGAAAAAATTGTATCTTGTAGAGCTAACATTCATTATTCGATATTTTAATATACCATAGAACTTTCAGTTTAGAAATTTTCTTTAGGTAAATATTCTTCCCTTGAAACGATCATAAAAATGGGAAGAATATTTTAAAACCATAAAAATGGGCTTTTATAAACTGCTTCCAAAGCCCAGGAGTAGTGTACTTGAGGGGCAAGCAAATGAGTATCTTTATAAAATAAGTTTTGAAATATGAAATTTGATCACCATTTGAATATCTATTATTGATACCAGTGATTTCCGTTGAGTGAAAACGTAACTACTAGTAACAGTAATTATAGTTGTGTAACTACATTGAAGTAAATCTGCATCCCATTATTTCAATTATTGAAGTCTTATGGGTCGGTTGTTTGATTTGTCTCATCCCATTGTCTTTTCAACAGCTTTCCATTGCACAGATCATTAAGGATGATTCACAAAGTGTTGCTGCCTTCAAACTATATACTCTAAAACGTGGCCAGGAAATAATTGCATGTTGTACTGAACATAAAATAATTTGTGGCTTTAGAATAGGTATTTGACACAAAGATTGCTTGACCGTTGTACACAATTTTGTCAGTTTATGTGAAAATATTTACTACCTTCAACCGAAGATACTACACACAAAATGTGCTTGTTATATAACATTATATCAGTAATGTGTTTTTTTACTGTTTTGAAATTTCTTTTGGTATAATTTACTGTTCTTCCAAATACCATTTAAAAATATATGTACTAGGGAAAGGGATTTCTGTGCTACATTTGCAATTGTAATAATAATTTTCCTGGGAATGCTAAATTATGTATTAATTTTATTCAAAAGCTTTTATTTTCAAAGCAATTAAACTTATTGTTGATTGATAGTTACCACCCAATGTTCCTGGAACACAAAAATGAATATGTTTTACACATAATCTTCCCTCACAACACATTGCCTGAGACTAGTTATTTCATATAACAGCATTCACATGAGTTTTCAAACCAAAGAACGAAAATTATAGCAATTTTACTTGGAATCCATAAATCCATGCACAGGATTGTGTTCAAGAGCATCGCTAAATGCTATTTGTTATGCAAAGATAAATGAATCAATAAAAAACAGAATTGATAAATCATTAGTACTTTAATGCAGAGTGGTGAGAGAAACTAATAAATCATGCATTTCAAGCATTTGTTTTCCTTACGGCATGTTTGAAAACAGAAAACATGCAAAGATGAGATGCAGGTCAATGTGAATGAACAACACTGAACTGCTCAGAAGAGCATCTCACTTTCTACGAGAGGTTAAATGAAACAGGAAGAAAGTACTATTCCAGAATTTCCTTAGACACTCAGAAAATCCAAAAATGCCATGAGTATACTGAACAACAATCCAGACCGTTATTTCCAAACACATTTAACATGTCATAGAGATGGGAGTGGAGTAGGCGAGGAGGCTAACTGCATGCATGATTTTCTTCCGTGAGCTCAATATTATTACGGGTATCAATTTACATTAAAAAGAAACTGATACAGCCATATACTTTCTCAAGTGGACTTAACCGAGCCATGAAAAATTACAGACACTTATACTTACAAAGGACCAAAAAAAGCTAGAAATCAGCATTTTGTATATAACTTCTGTTAAGTTAATAATATTGAGCTTTGATTATGTTGTATGTCCCACTGTCTTGAACGGTGAGAATTTTAATTATAATTAATGGGTAGTTCACTCTCTTCCACAGTTTTAGTCATCACAAAATTAATCATAAGAACCATAAATTTTATCCACAATTAATTATTAAAGCATTTCTCTCAGGCATCGTTTTGTGAGTCTTTGGTGGGAAACACAGCTTGTTAGGCACATAGTTTAAAACACCTATTTGGTTACTGATGCGGTTATGAAACATCTTCTAGGTTCACATGCAGAAAGGAATAAGGCTTGCCATATTAACCACACTTTATTGCCACGTAACATGTTTTCACTTATTTCTGGAGTAAGAAACAAAACTAAACAAAATAAAAAACACACACACTTTCTCTCCTTCAGCTCAAGAAAAATTTTATGCCTGACATTTTAAATTGCACTCAGAAGCATTAAGAAGTTAAAGAAAAAATAGATACAGCAAGGTATCATATACC
Organism: Murina feae; assembly: GCA_004026665.1. Lineage (NCBI taxonomy): Eukaryota > Metazoa > Chordata > Mammalia > Chiroptera > Vespertilionidae > Murina > Murina feae. The sequence continues at coordinate 81,125 of PVJC01000374.1, forward strand.
ACTACTTAATAAAACCCTTCAATGAAAAGTTTCTCCTCAAGTCATAGGTCAAAAACTATGGGTACACTGATTCTAAAGGGAAAAACTAGAGCAATCTGCAACTTTGATCAGTGTAGCATTACTGATCCGTGCTTATTGATAACTGAAATCACACTGAGTCACATTTTCCATGATATTTCCTTTTTTATGTTTAAATGTGTGTTTTTTTTGTTTCTTTTTTTTTAACACAAGTTAAGAAATAGAACCTGGGGAGGAATGAATGGTAGACATAAAAACCTATGGGAATGCATGCAACAAAAATATGCAGTATCACTTCACGTAAACTTCTGCTTTCTTCATGCAATGATGCCCATAAAAACTGAGGCCAATTTTCTAATAGATGAATTTTACATGAACTTAGTGACAAAAACCGTTCAACCAATTCCATGATTTTGCATGAGTAGGAGACTTGAAAGGGTTCAGCGATAACCAGCATTCAGTTCTCCATGGCCCCGTTATGATAATGAGATCTCTGAGAATGAGATGGCGCAGGGGTTATTCCTTGCTTCGGTTTCTTGTTCTTTGGACGAGCGAGCAGAACAACCCAGTTTTTGGAGGAGGGCCCATCAGCATTGGGGCTTGGTTCTTGTGTGTAATTTTTATCTAGGAAAAAAAAAAGAGAGAGAGAGAGAGTAATCTCCAGATATCATACCAATTCCTGAGAATCTGAAACTAATTACTAAAACACCACAAGTATAAAAATGTAGTTTCTGAGTTTCGATTATTAAAAAAATAGTTTTAAGATGGATAAAGCTATGCATGTGAACCATATTCCAATGCTCAAGGTACAAACAAAACATGAAAATTAATTGAGATTTCCTTTTAATTATCACGTTATTTCTGACCTCACTTGTAATAATAATCCCAAATTTCTTGTTTAGGTTACATGATTATCTAGTATAATTTATTAACCACTAGATATGTATCATTTATTTAAGGCAGAAAAGGATGCATGATTATAATGTTTGGAATCCCAACTATAGTCAAACATCAAGATGCACTTGGTATCAAGGCAAGCTTTATTTATCTTACTAATCAGATTGTTTCTCTCTTTCAACATGAACCGCAAGGCTTAATTTCAAAACAATCATTAGAAATGAAAGTCACAAGCTAACATGCATAAAAGGTCAGGAATGATGAACTACTTTTCTAATTTGTTAATTAATTGGTAATAAAATGAAATCAAATATTGAAAACCCTGCTTAAAACACTTTGAGAGACTGTTCTATAGCTGCTCGTTTTGATTTCTTTGATATAAAACTACGAATCACCTTAAATGAGACAAGCTTAAAGTAGATTATGTCTGCAATTTTCTCTAATTCAAGTCTAAATTAGAGAAGACATTTTGTGACTATACACTATTCTCAAAGCTAATTGAAAGCAATTATCAAAGTGGCATTTTGTCTGTGACTTTAAGATACATTGGAAGATAATAAATGATTATCATTATGTAATAAAAAGGTCACATCTTGCCTTTGGGCTAGTGATGCCAAGAGTTTTTCAAAAGCAATCTGAGACATTTTCATTAGAGAACTGTGACTAATACAAGAGCCATCGCTTATTAAATATCAGTTGTCACACCTGCACAGCAGCCATATCAGAGATGAGTATTTCTTTCAAAAAGAAACACCACCTCATTAAAAGCTGCAAAAATATATCTCTTAAAGTGCATACCTGACATTTTCAAGTTAAAGTGAATATCCTTCACTTGTCATTCACCAATAGCAATGAAATAAAAAAAAAAAAAAGTATGTCATGTGGACAGGATCATTAAAATCAGTACAGGGGCTTTTGGGAAATAGAGATTTACTTCACGGTCTCCATAGAGAGAAATATGTCAAAACCTTGGAAAAATGAACAACTTTATTTAACTCTGTTGGAATCAGGTTATTCTGGGAAGATTCAGGTTCTTCTCTTCACTGTAAAAATAAATTGCACCTGTTAAAGGCCACCAGGCTAAACCAGCCCCTAACTCTCTGGATATATAATTTTACTTTATTTTTATCTTATGAACCGGGAAGTTGATAACCATATAGTTAAAATATATGACTGCACTTCTAAATGTAGGTTCCAAGAGATCTTTATCAGATTTTCTCTTAATAATTCAGCTTTGGATTACCATATGGTATTGATTTTATTTTATTTAAAATACGTTTTTATTTATTTGTTTATATATATTTTTTTGAGTGAGAGGAAGGGAGATGGGGAGAGAGAGAGAGAAACAGCAATCTGCTGCCTCCTGCACACCCCCTACTGGAGATCAAGCTCGTAACCCAGGCATGTGCCCTGATTGGGAATTGAGCCAGGGACCTCTTGGTTCATGTGTTGACGCTCAACCACTGAGCGACATTGGCTGGGCATGCTATTGATTTTAAACTCCTCAGAATCTTAGCTTTATACGGTATCTAATACTACATCATTCATTCATTTACTCATTTCACAAAGTTGTTTGAGCCCCTACTATGCTTCAGGGACATTAAAAAAATACACAATACACATTCTCCGCCCCCAAGAAGTTACAGTCAAGTAGGAAAGAGAAATTTAACAAGCACAACAACAATGATATAGGCGCTGAACTAGGAGGCTAAACAATTTCTTAATGTCGAACTTGAACATGAAACTTTTTACACAAAATGTTATGTTTTAGATAAGTTCCTTGGGAAGAAGTTGTCACGTATTACTTCTATAATAAACGTTGCTTCCAATAGAACATTCACAGTTATAGTAAGAAGATATACCCTCTGATTCAGTGGCTGCCCTAAATCCTTTGGAGGGTACCATGCTATTAGGACATGTTGGGAACAAGATCATTATTATCAATGGAAGAAATATACCATCATAGCCAAAGCAGAGCCCAAATACCACAAATTACTGTGTGTGAGGTTTTGTTTGGTTTTTAGGTATTTGAATTTTGTTTGATTATGGCTATCTTTACATTGGCAATCTTTTTTTTTTTTTATTTAAAGGAACGTGATTTTGAAGGTGTTCTGCCTTCAAAAATAGCACAGTGTCTCATTCCGTGCTCTTGACACAATGGGACACTTACTCTGTGTTACTGATGAGTAGGGAGTTCTAGTTTTTAGTTTCCAAGCAGGAGAGTGCCAGTCCTATTTTTAAAATTATCTATAACCTGTCCTCTTTGTTGTTGAATCAATCCTATGGTCAAAGTACACAACCTTTTCTTTTTATTTCTTTAAAAAATTAAATTTCCACCTTTTATGTCTGTTATTTATGAAAATGAGAAACAATTGGTTGTGTTCCTCTTAGTCAGGGGAGTAACATGGAGGAAACTAGCATCCATGACATGTCTATGATGTATCTGGGCTCTTTGCATCTGATGTTGCATTGTAAAATTACATGTCTTTTCTATCTGGGCAGAAGGAAAAACCACTCCATTATGGTGACAATCATTCCAGTCCAGGTGATCTGTTGCTGTGGTAATCACAGAATCAGGTGTAGGCTTCAGAAAACTGTAGGGACTTAAGCGTAGCTTCAGGTTGGGGGTAAACCTGGTTAAGGGAGCCTGAGCAGGCTGGAAGAATGACTCAGATGCCAGTTTTGTATATATTCCATACTTTCCATACTCTTGTGTGTTTTTTTTTTTGTTGTTGTTGTTTTTTGTTTTTTGAGAACATGCTATCTACTAGAAGAACAACGAGTAAGGAGCAGAGTTCAAAGACTGCAGAATGCATTGCCTCAGCAATGGGAAGACTTGAACCGATCATCAGGCTACCTTTGAGCACTTCCTTCATTTAAGATTCAGGCAGTGACTCCTTAGTTGTTCCTCAACACATCAGTTATTTATCGAGCACCAGCTATAAACAAGGCATTTTGCAACTTGATTTTGATTATTGAGTTTGGAAGAGAATCTGCGATTATAATGAGAGAGAACTGCAGGCAAACATAAACAACGGTGATGGGGCTCCTAGAAGCTGAATGGCTGCATGAAGGTAGAAAAGCATAGCTGAAAAAAATCAAGGCAAATATTGTCAGTAATAGAACGGTGTCCTCATATAAAAAAACTCCCCATTTCTACATGGCACCCACTCCCTTGGACAGCTACAGAGGCAGAAGAGAATCACTTGTGTCCTACGAGTCTTTCTAATTCCATCTTCTCATGTCTAATTAAGATGAGCACCTCAAAAAATGTAAACATGCAAACATTTGATTTCAGTTTTATTATTAATCAACATGAAATAAAGACGTACAAGTATAGCCCTAACTGCTTTGGCTCAGTGAATAGAGTATCAGCCTGTGGACTGAAGGATCCCAGGTTTGGTTCCAGTCAAGGGCATGTACCTTGGTTGTGGGCACATCCCCAGTAGGAGGTGTGCAGGAGGCAGCTGATCAGTGTTTCTCTCTCATGGATGTTTCTAACTTTCTATCCTGCTACGTTCCTCTCTGTAAAAAATCAATAAAATATATTTAAAGAAAAAAGACGTACAAGTATAAACCAGATCAAGGCAGTTTTCCTGTTTCTATTACATTGTCAGGGTTGCGTACTTTGATAGTTCCACCTCATAATTACAATGTTAACAATAATGACATGAATAAAAAGTAACAAGTTTTGGCTCTTACTGTGGGCTGACCATTATGCTACGCATAAATGTTTTACACATGTTATCCAGATGCTACCTGTTTCAGCCATTTCTTTGAGTGGCTCTCAGCAAAAGTCCTCCCATAGAAGTATTTTTATCAGAGTGTAGCATTGAAGTATCCAATCTAATAAAAGATAATATGCAAATTAACCCTCACTCCGTTACACCACCAGCCATGCCCATAAGCCACATCCACCAACCAATCAGGAGCAAATATGCAAATTAACTCAACTAAGATGGTGGCAGCCACAGAGCTGGAGTTGCCCTGGGCAATGGAGGAAGCCAGGGCCCCGTGGGCCCTGAGCTCTACTCAACGCTACAAAGTTTCAATTATAGAAGATAAACAAACCCCAGATACCTGCTGGGCTGGGACTTTGGGTTGCCAGCAGCAGCCCAGGCTTTGAGCTGGGGACCAAGGCAACAAAGTTTCAATTCTAGAAGTTAAATAAATCTCAGATACCTGCTTCCAGCCAGGCACCCAGGAGGGACCTGAACCCTAAAGGGGCTGTGGGCAGCCTGAAAACAGTCCTCACCCAGGCTGGCCACACTCCCATGGGGTGAGGGTCCCCACTGGAGGGCTTGGCCAGCCTGCAAACAGCCATCAGCCACTCACCTTGGCTGGCCAGGCATGCCAGCAGGTGGCCTTCCCCCAAGGGGTCCCAGACTGTGAGAGGGCACAGGCCGGGCTGAGGGACCCCCCAAGTGCACAAATTTTTATGCACCAGGTCTCTAGTTATTTAATAAAATAGATTGAAGAGAGGATTTATATTTGGCACCAGATAGTGTCTAGTCCCATTAGGCATTTAGTTGGTCTCCAAAGGTCTACTTTAGCTCCAATAAAATTGAGGGAAGAGAGGTGGGTCTTCCCTGATTCGTACTCCAGGCAGGTTTGGCTCAACTCATTTTCTTTTCTTTTTTTTTTTTTTTAAATTATCTTTATTGCTGAAAGCATTCCAGATGTCCCCTTTGTTTTGGTGTTTTTTTCCTCATTGACCCTCTCTACCTTGTACTCTCCCCTCCCAAGCCTTCACCACACTGCTGTCTGTGTCCATGAGCTATGCATATATGCATAGAAGTTCTGAGATTATTTTCTTTCCTAGCTCTCTGTTTCCCAGCATCTAATATTCCCACCACCCTTTATTGTTAAGGGTAGTGTGTCTCTCTCCCTCAGGTTATCAGAAGGAGAGACACAGCTCAATGTCTAGTCCCTAGAGACCACCTTACCCACCTAAGGACCTAGGAAAGCACTCTGATATGTTTAAAATAGAGGGTGGAGCTATTCTCTCTTCAAGGAGTTCTACCAGCTTCCCAAAGAATAATTTTCCCATTTTTAAATTTTTATTTCATCTAATTTTATTCTCTCAACAACTCTTGGAGGTAAGTGTCAGCATCCTTAATTTTCAACACAAGACAAAACGTACACAGGTTCTGTAACCTGCCATTACACAGCACAAGTTGGTAAGTTCTAGAAAAGGCCTTGACAGCGGACTCAGATCTCCTTGTTTCCCACTTCTATGCCAGTTATTGCCCTGGAGAACAGTCCCCCCTCCTTTCTGCCAATCAAACTTCTGTCTGACCCAGGTCAAATCACACATTATTGTGAAATTTCAAAGCACAAGGATACAAAGAAGATTCTAAATGCCCTCAGAAAGGAAAAACAGGTCATTTACAGAAAAAATAAAGATCAGCATGGCACCAGGCTTCTCAAAAACATTAGAGTTGAAAGAATATGGAGAAACACCTTCAAATCCCAGAGGCAAAGTTAATTTTATCCCAGACTTCTATACTTAGTCAGTGTATTGATTAGATGCAAGGGTACAATGAAGGCATTTTCAGTCATAAAAGGATCTAGAGAGTTTACCTTTTCTAAGCCCTTTAAAACACGTCTGAGGGTGTTCTCCATCAAAACAAATGAGTGAGCTAAGAAAGGATTCAAAAACCACAGGGCCACACTGACAATACCAAAGGCTGGTGAGGATGTAGAGCAACAGTCCCACACACTGCTGGTAGAAATGCCAAGTGACACACAGCCACTTTGGAAGACAGTTTGGACCAATGGCAATAACATATGAACACTACAATATGCTACAGAGGTTTTCCCAGGGTGCAATGGGAGCACAAACCATGACATTTAGATCATGGTGGAAGGACAGGGCAGAATTAACTCTGATTTTTAGTGACATCACGCTGGAAGCAAAGATTAGGGGCTTGGTGCCATGCCAGAGGCAGGAGAGCAGATAGAAGGTTAATAAAATCCAGAAAAGTCTGCAGTGGACTTCTGTTATGGCGGTGGCAGAGTTGAGAGTTCCCAGGGAGGCATAATTTACAGGACATGGTCCTAGTTGATGGGCTGTGTGGACAATGAGAAAAGGAAACCGGTTTAGTACGCTTTTCATGCTTTCAGCTTTATTTGCGATGTGTGTGCTGATAATCTTACTTGAAAGAGATGCATTTTTGGCAGGGGTAGGAGCCAGGAAGGTGGTGGACGCAGTGTTGATAGTGACTCAGCATTGGTGAAGGAGCTGTTCAGTCTAGGTCTGGTGTTCATTCAGAAGGGAGAACAAGTCTTGAGTTGTGTGATGAGCTTATAATGGTATCCACTGAGAAGAGATTACCGGATAGTGTGACAAATCCAACTCTCAGAGGTTAGACTATGTAATTGAGGAAACACTGACATTTTAGGGGGAAGCAGGGGATTGATGTCCTATGAAGGAGTCTAAGCACCAATAGCCAAAGAAGTGGGAGAAAAGCTAGAAAGAAGCACCAGCATATACACTTTGCAAATTAGTCTTCAGTGTGGCTATGCCTCTTCTATTAATGAGGCTGAAACCATCAAATTGCACGTGTACAAGCTAGATGTGCCTCAATTTGGCACAATGTTTTACATAACAGTGATTAAGGTACTGAATTTTTTACACCATTTCTAAATATAGGAATCGTTATATCTGAGAGACATATATTAGTTGCTCATGTAATTCAGAGGTTGCCACGCATTTTCCGTAAAGGGCTGAATGGTAAATATTTGGGCTTTAAGGGCTAGAGGGTCTCTATAACTATTCAACTTTGCCACTGTGGCAGGAAGTACCCACAGACTATATATAAGTGACTGGGTGTGGCTATGCTCTAGTACAACTATGGATGGTATCTAAAATTTGAATTTTAGCATTCTTATTTTGATTTTTTTTCAGCCACTTAAAATGTAAAAATAAATTCTTAACAAACAGGCAGCTGTTCAGATTTGGGCCAAAGAACATAACTTGCTGATCCCTGATGTAATTACAGTCAAACATTGAAAATTACATCTAAGATTATTAGGCATATGGTGGAAGCAGTACATTTCAATTTAAAATTACAACCTAATGGGTCAGTAGCTAAAAAATGGATGAAAGTGCAAGTAATTTCATTTGCTACGCTGAGTGCCACCATTCAGAATTCATTTGGTGAAAATTCTGAATTGGAATATATACTAGCTTTCTCAGTTTTGATAATGAATGCATCAACTGATCAAATTGGGCTTAAAGGCATAATCTCTTCATTGCTTTGCACCTGGGTGGGCTTAATAATATTGTAGTTCTTAGAAAGCACCTCAGCAGGTAGCATTTTTCTTTTTAAATATTCTCCGTGAATCTAGCCAATATTTTTTCCCTTGCTTCATCTCTTTAAGAGTTCATTATCACTGGATTTATTCAGCTACTTTAAAAATGAATGGGGTTTTCAGAGCAAAATAAATGCCATAAAATATCTGTGGGAGAGTTTAATTTAGCAATTATCTGGAACATTAGCAGTTACCTAGCTTGATTCTGAAATAAGATTATCTCCTTCCAATAATGGAAACCATTTTGAATTCATGCATGTAGCTGAGCCATATGACAGTGGGAATAAAGAGCATGCTAAATTTTTCAGCTCCATAACTGCCAAAAAGCAAAGCAATGAAACATAACAATTTTCTAAAATTTTGGTGCCAGCTTCTTTATGATTCCAGCCATTATTTTCCAAAATGATAGTAGTTTCCAAGTTTAATGTTATAGACTTTGATCTAACATCAAGTTCAGAGAAATCATTGAGAAGAATTGATGATAAATCTTTAAAATATGGGTTTGAGAGGTTTACTGGCTGATGAAATTCACAGGAATTTTAAATATAAATCATAATGAGAAAAGTGAAACTTTTCCCTAAAAGAGAAGGGCTATTCGGCCACACTGCAGGGGAAATACTAGTATTCATACCTGGATTTGAAATCTCTTTAAAGATAAAAATTTGGTTCTCCCTTCCAAAATATTTTATGGCTATAAGTTGGTTGCCAGGGAAGGTCAACATTTTTTAAAAACTACCTTTTTATAATGTCCATTCTCTGCAGAGAAATTTAACCCAGTCATTGTTTTTCTTTTCCCAGAGCCTTTCCAAAAAACAAAACAAACAAACCAAAAACACGCCCCCCCCAAAAAGCAAAAACAAAAACCAAACCCAAAACACCACAAAAAAAATTCTCATCCTTGACTAGAACTGGAGAATATTCACAAATTTACTACTTGTGATTCTACTTTTCTTACTGAATGATATTACAGTTATTTTTTGCTTTACGGGGTTAAGATCATGAACTTGAGAGATGAGGCAAGGGTTTGAGTGTTGCTAGCTTGGCCATTGGACAAAGCAGCTCACATTTTTGAGCCTCACTCTCTGTTTACTAAAGGAAGATAACAATGCACCTTCTTTTGGTTCTTTACAGCAAGAACCAAATGCATGTGACCTACTATTTTTAGTGGAATTATGTTTAGTCCAGTGGAGAGCACATTTTGCTCACCCCTCTCCTAGCTGAGACAACCCGGCTTTCAGGATTCCTTGGGTGACATTGGGAGATGGCTTATTACGGCCATCTGCCTTCTCTCTGAGGAGGCCAGAAGCACCTGGTAGCATTCCAGCCACATGCTTGGTTCCACTTCTACCCAAATGAACGAGTAGAAAATAGACCCATATGGGACATTTACTGACTCACAGAAAGAATGGGTTTTTAAAAGCAATGGAGACCAATAAGCACATACTGACATATTATGAAAAGGAAGTTCCGTAACTGAGCCAATTGCTAGACTCAGCTATACCCTTGGCTATTTGGAACATCATATCACTGATCTTAAAGATAGTCTATCAATGTTAATCCACTTAATGGCAAGCCAGTAAACATTTTACATGTTATTCACAAAAGATTGCCATCACATGGTGCAGTAATGATTGACTTTTCCTAACACTATGCCTAGGACATTGATCAGGGCACATAATTTAGTTGAGTCAAATTAGAATGGAGAAAAAAATAACCTCCATATTATCCAGATTCTCCTCTTCCAATGAATTGTTCCATCACTTACTCAATTGTTCAAGTCAGAAATCTGGATCATCCTTGGCACTTCCTCCTTACCTCCCATAAACAATCTGGCAATTTTATCCCTCAGATATTTTCTGTATCTCTTGTGTTTTCTTGTTTTTGTCTTTCTACTACTACCATTCTAAAGCCTCGACAAATTTATAAAAATCCTTTAACTAATTTGAATTTAAGATCATTCTTGCCAGCTAGGGAAAATTTAATTTACTTCACATCAAATCATCGACTGTGCATTGTATCTATTCATTAAAGTGATCATTCAGTGGAAACACATTTAAAAAATATATTAAATGGATTCTAAAAGAGAAAAAAAAAGGAGTCTCCTAAATGGTTAAATCCATTCCCCACCAGGAATGATTTTATCATCATGCAAATCTGATCACATCACCCTCCCTCCTGCTTAAACTCTCTTTAGTCCCATATGCCTCTTAAACTAAAGCTAAAAATCCTTCCATGAGCTTCCAGGCCCTGCAGCTCTGATTCGCACTAAGTCACCTGACTTACCCACACCTCCTGTCCTTCGGGTCCATATCTACAGGTCAGCTTTCAGATGCTTGGCACACCATGCTCCTCCTCTCCTCATGCTGTTTCCTCTGCACAGGACAGACTTCCCTTCCTTGGGTTCTCAGGTCTGTTTTGAGTTCCTTTGAAAGTCTTCTTAGACCCCTTTGAGGCAGTCCAATTCCTGTATTATACCCTTTCACGGTACCACAGCACCAGGTTACCACAGTGCCACAGTGTCTCAGTACCATGAACATATATATGTTCACAGAACTTATAGTATTACTGGGAGTTTATATTGTGTGACTCTGAGGAATGTAGATTTTCACCGAGTTCAGAGGGCATGTCTGTTTTTGCTCTGTTTCCATTTAGCACTGTAAGGCAAAATGTCAGCACCTTTATCGAGCAGGAATTCAGTAAGTATTTGCTAAAGGAATGACGAAATGAATCTGGCATTCTTGACTTAACTTGGATAACACAGTTGTATTCTATTCTCAATTTTTACCTACTGACTTGAAAATCATGTCAAATGGTATCTATTTTGTTCACCCCATGGAACTATCATGTGGATAAACAATATGATATGTAAAATTATTCAAACTTTTTGTCTCCTCAAATGAAATATGTGCAACTATGTTCTGGATAGTCAAGGGAATAAAAACAATGAATGATTACATTCTATTCAGTGTATTTTTATTAATAGTTTTTTAATTCAAATTTTTATTTGAAGTTGGTAACTCATCCTGGGAATCTCTCTATGAAAACACTGAACCCTGTTCTCTGCTGATGGATGAGACCACTTATTCTTTAAAACTTTCAATGATACATGTTGTTGCTCTTTGAGGAAAAGCTTAGAATGTGTTGACCATATTTTCTTATTTTAATCCACAAAAATCAGATGAAATGACAAACTAGATAAAGTATGACCACAAGCCAAATGTTGGAAGAAAGTCAGACTCAGATCTTTGATTCTATAGTTTTCATTCTAGAAGAGAGACCTCTAACTGCTATGGAAGGAAATACATCGAATCTATTATTAGTCCGATGGTGCCTATAGAATAGGAGACCACCCATTCTAGAGCAATATACTCCTTTTTGAATTAGGTATACATTTTTTTAATTGCTCTTTTTGAAAGCTAATGACACAATTCTGTTAAGTGCACACAATTTTACCACATTGAGAATGTGTGACAGTCCTGGATCAAATCAATATAAATGCATAAAATGTTACAGACTTGGTATACTTTTCATTTCAACTTTTGCCCTTTTGTATTTTTGGACATTGTGTTCAGTTTGGGTTAGACGTTCCTATCAAAGAATACTAAGATGAGACACACTATTATATTTTAGCTGACATGAGACAGACTTTTCTAAATTAAAACTAATGACTAAATTATTTTGATTTTCAAAATGGAAAAAAGAACAATTTAGATTGAATTTGCAGTATTTAAACAGAATGTATTAAAGAAAAGAATGATACAAAGGTAAGTCTATCTGCAAACATAACAAGTTTGGATTAACTCTTTAATATAATATATTAAAAAGATTTAAAAAACATTTTTTTGTGTGCAAAATGCAATCAAATTTAATCAGTTTGGCATTAATTAAGCTCTAATAATATACTTCAGCGTCTCTCCTAAGTAGTGTGATCCGTTTCCCTATCATCCAGGTCGATTTGAGCACATTACGGTGTCATCATAATTTTAAAACATACTGAGAAAATGACAGAGCTGCAGAATTAAAATAAATGATTAATGGTATTTTTTTTCATGTTTTGTACTAATAGGTATTACTGAGCCTTTAAATTAATAGAGCTGTCAAGCTCACGGGTGTTACAGATCCAGCACTGAGCCAGAATGGAAATTATATTTTCCACAGACACCTAAAGATGACACTTTGGAATATTTTAAATTTTAATTAGTAGGTGCAATTGTTTTGTTCCCCACAACCAGTGCAAATTAATTGGAAATTAGTCACCACCAACCCCTTTGTTAACAGTCTGAAATGAAAGAGATTGGTGCTTTATACCTTAACATACTTGTTTGGGGCTGGAAAGCACACATGCAGTAAATTGCATTGTCAATTATAAAACAACAACTGTTGTGAAATTAGGAAAAATTATACACAGGTAAACAAAACTAATTAATGCATAAGTAACAGGGGAACACACAAAACAACATCCAACTACACACTGAAGTGCCAGTCTTTGAAAAAAATGACGGCGTTAGAAATGCAAATTTATGCACAGCATTCACCAATAAAGTCTTAGGTAAAAGGATGTTTTTAGTTTATGTTTTATTTAACTGCTTTTGGAGTCTCACTACCACTAACACTTTAAAAAATATACCCATCAGAACAGCAGTCTGCTTATTCCAATAGGTGTCAAGATGGTAAAAGACTGTTAGTTAATTTTCTATTCCTCAGATATCAAGATAGATTCATTGAATAACAAATGATGAGATGTCCTCCCTTAGGATGCATCCTTATTCTTTATTTAAGTAGTAGGCAAAATGCAATTTCTACGCCCATCAGGAAAATATTTATCTACACAAAGCATTTTCCAACTGATAATTTTTGGGTTACTCCTTGTTTTTCATCACTAAAAATACAAATGTTCCTTTGCTGGAACATTGGTACGGCTTAAGATTACTTGAGAATGGTATGTCTACAAAGGTAGCAAGTGCCAAGTTACAATAGCTCTGTAACTTCTAATGAGAAAATAATATTCACATCAAATTTTCAAAACAAGACCAATTTCCAGGAAATCAGCCAAGTGCATTCAATATTATTTCATACTATTTAAAGGTAATCGATTTAATGAAAGGATCTTGGGAAATTCAAGAGATAGATAAACCTGCAGATAACTTTCACAGCACTGTTATTTACTTTGCATAGTAGTTTTCCTAAGCTGTTTTTCCCTCCCTCTTTATGGAAATGCCATAAAACATGGCTTTTAATGGAGTGAAAAATATTTTAAACTTCAGACTATATTGAATGTTTGCAAAAGTGCTAAAAAAGTTGACTTTCACAAAAAGCTGATTAAGTGGAAGTGTTAATAAATTGGTTGAGATTTTATAATAATACAGTTGTAAGGCTGTATAATTTCTAATCTGTTTTCAAGTCCCAAATCTGTGATCAGTTAATTTAGGTTAATAGGTATAGGAATACCCACCTACCATATAGATAAGTAAATTCCAACTATTTTCTTACTTCTCAAATTCATCCTATTCTCCCCGACAATCTTCCCATGTACTATTTATGTTTAGGCTTTGGTAGCTTCTTGTCAGGAAACATAGTTCTCTTCACAATTTCCTTTTAAAATTTTATTGTATCTTTAGTAATCAAGAGAGATATAAGCACATATATTATGGGAAAAAAATCCATCTGACACCATTGCAGTTTCTAACATAACATTATGTGAAATGTTCGTTTAAGTGATATTCCTGAGTAGAAAGGATTTTCATGGCAGTTAACTCTACAAGTGGGTTGAAAGGGGCATTAAAACAATCTCAGTTCATTTTGCTTCTCCACTGTAAGTGCCCAGTGCTGGCTGTGCTCTGGTTAGGTCTACTCAAGTGCCCAGAGGGTCTCATTGGCCTGGCTACTTGTTTTACATTTTTGCTCCTATGCTCAATACTATGCATCACAGAAAGCTTCAGTCATTGCATTTCCCCTTCTGAACTTTTATCTGTAAAAAAACAAGCTTAATGGAGAGATGGCATGTTTGGGAGTAGAAAAACAAGTTAGGAACAGTTAAAGTCTTAGAACTTGCTACCTCATGACCTGGGACATTTATCTGAAGTCACTCTGCCACAGCCTGAAAGCCTCCCCTATGATTATGCAATTCACTTGCAAAGTCTTAAAACATGTTTGCTTATACACAAAGCAATCCAAAAAACAAACTCATGTAGTCATCCGTGTCATTGTCGGTCTAGAGAAATATCTGAAACTTAACATTATCCTCATAAGTGAGTAGGTTAATTATTTTCATGCAAACAAAAAGGTAAATGTTGTTGTTTCAACTGCTTAAATGAAGGACACAAGAATGGGGAAAATTTAAAAAGAAGTTATCTCAAAATGTATAAGATATAAGATTCAAGGTTTAGGGCACTTCTAAGACTTGTTTAGTACTAGAGGCCCAGTGCACGAAAATTCATGCCCTAGGGTGGGGAGGGTCTCTCAGTCCAGCCTGCACCCTCTTTCAGTCTGGAGCCCCTCATGGGATGTCCACCTGCTGGCTTAGGCCCGCTCTCCAAGGGATCAGGCCTAAGCCATCAGCCAGACATCCTTAGTGCTGCTGAGGAGGTGGGAGAGTCACCCACCATCGCTGCTTCACTTGCAATTGTTAGCCTGGCTTGTGGCTGAGCAGAGCTCCCCCTGTGGGAGCACACTGACCACAAGGGGTAGCTCCTGCAATGAGCAACTGCTCCCTGGTGGTCAGTTCGCTATTTACAACTATAGGGACTATAACCAAGCTCCAAGATGTAATGGCAGACCCTCTTGAAAGAAAAGATGGAGACTATTGGCTGAGAAACAGAGGATTTAAAAATGGAATCAATTAAATATTTTACAACTAAAAAATACAGTGACAAAAATTTTAAAAAAGGACTGGCCCAGCCTATGTGGCTCAGTGGTTGAGCATTGATCTATGAACTAGGAGGTCACGGTTCATTTCCCGGTCAGGGCACATGCCCGGTTGTGGGCTCAATCCCCCCCATGTGGAGCATGCATGAGGCAGCCAATGAATGATTCTCTCTCATCACTGATGTTTCTATCTCTCTCTCCCTCTCCCTTCCTCTCTAAAGTTGATTATATATATATATATATATATATATATATATATATATATATATATATATATATATATATATATATATATATATACATATATATATGTATATATATACTGGATGAGCTCAAGAACAGAATGGAGATGACAGAGATAAAAGTCAGTGAACTTGAATACAGATGAAGATATTATCCAATTTGATCAATAGAAAGAAAAAAGAGGGGAAAATTAACAAAGACTCAGAAATCTATGAGATAATACTCAAAGTATCTAAAATATCATCAGAGTTTTAAAAAGAATGAAGAATGAGTGTGATGTTTAAAAAAATAGTTGAAGAAATAATGTATGAAAACTTCACAGTTTGGCAAAATATAAACCAACATATTCATGAAGCTCAGAGAAACAAAAACAAAATAAGCTCAAAGAAATTCATGCCCAGACTCATCGAAATTAAATGAATGAAAACTAAAGACAAAGAAAAAATCTTGAAAGCAGCCTGAGAAAAGTGATGCATTGCATATTGTGGAGCAAAGATTCAAATGACTGTGGATTTCTCATCAGAAACCACATTATGTAAGACACTATGTGAGGTATGAAGGAGAATTAAGGATGACTCTTAAGACACTTACAGTTAAGTCAGAAGAGCTGGATGCATACATGCATAGCCAAAACATAGGGCCACGCCTTGGGATGCCATTAAGACAATATCAACAGAGAGTCACAGGAGTACGAAGGACCAGGCAAATATTTCAGACAGATGGGGAGCTAAAAAGGCTTCATGAGGAAATTGCTTCTAAGCTTAGCATTGAAGGAAGGGATTTTATTTTATTTTTAGTATGTATGTGTTTATATCCCATAGTCTTCCAGAAAGATTTAGAAGTCACTTATATATATATATATATGACTCTCCATCCCAACAAGATATAATAATTAATTCAAGCAGTCTGAGGAAAAGAAAACAAAAGTATATGAAAATAAACTACAGGTAACATTTGATGACAAAATTGCAAACCATTCATCTGAGAAAATGGCTGAAAGAAACTACAGCTTTTCTGTTAGCTGGCTTCAAGGCCAGAAAATGAGTCTATATCTATATAGGGAGATATCCCTATCTACAAAATAGGGGAAAGATTATTTAGGCACAAGATGAAGCAGTGTGAGTAGAAAGTGGTCTCTATGTACCATGGCAGACTGAGGCCAGCCTTAGGGGAATAATTTCATGCCATGACAAGGATTCTGAGCTTTCTTCAGTGTGAAATGAGTTTTGAGCCCTAGCCAGTTTGGCTCAGTGGATAGAGAGTCAACGGACGGGTCCTGGGTTCAATTCCAGTCAAGGGCACTTACCTTGGTTACAGGATCCTCCCTGGCCCAGGCCCTGGTTGGTGCTCGTGCAGGAGGCAACCAATTGATGTGTTTTTCTCACATCAATATTTCTCTCTGTCTTCTCCTCTCTCTTCCACTCTCTCTAAAATCCAATGGAAAAATATCTTCTGGTGAGGATTTAAAGGAAATGAATTTTGACGTTAGGGAGAAAGATAATCATAGCTGTGTTATTCATAAATAATTCTGGCAGTAGTGTGATGGATGGCTTTGACTATACTGGGAAGCAAAAAATACTGTATTAAAGAGAAAAATATATGTCTTTTGGCCACCTGTATATCTTTTTTGGAGAAGTGCCTATTCATATCTTCTGATCATCACTAATCATCAGAGAAATGCAAACCAAAACCATAATGATATACTACTTCACACCTGTCAGAATTGCTATCATCAATAAATCAATAAACAACAAGTATTGGCAAGGATGAGGAGGAAAGGGAACCCTCGTGCACTGTTGGTGGAAATGTAGTTTGGTGCAGCTATTATGGAAAACTTTTTGTGGAAGTTCCTCAGAAAAATTAAAGAATGGAAATGCCTTATGATCCAGCATTTCCACTTCTGGAATATATCTAATGAAACCTAAAACACTAATTCGAAAAGAATATATGCACTCCCAAGATATGGAAGCAACCCAAGTGCTCATCAATAAATGAGTGAGTAAAAAAGCTGCACTACAAGAACACTAATTGGCCATTAAAAATAATGAAACTTGCCCTAGTTGGTTTGGCTCAGTGGATAGAGCGTTAGCCTGCAGACTCAAGGGTCCCAGGTTCTATTCCGGTCAAGGGCATGTACCTTGATTGTGGGCACATCCCCGGTAGGGGGTATGCAGGAGGCAGCTGATCGGTGTTTCTCTCTCATGGATGTTTCTAACTCTCTATCCCTCTCCCTTCCTCTCTGTAAAAGAAAATCAATAAAATATATTTTTAAAAAGAATGAAACCTTACCTTTTGTGACAACATGAATGGACCTAGAGGGTATTAAGCTAAGTGTAATAAGTCTGGCAGAGAAAGACAAATACCACGTGATTCCACTTATGTGTGGAATCTAAAACACAAAGCAAAACAAACAAAAAAGAAACAGGCTTATAAATAAGGAGAACAGACTCACAGCTGACAGAAGGGAGGGGGGTTCGGGGATAGGATGAAAACAGTGAAGGCATTAATAAGTATGAATTGGTAGTTAACAGAATTGTCACAGAGATGTAAGTTATAGCATAATGAATATATTTTAATATTAAGGAATAATATTGTAATAATTATGTATGGGGCCAGGTGGGTACTGGAGAGTATATGATTTTCTAACCACTACACTGTACATCTGAAACTAATGCAGAATAATATTTAATGTAAACTGTAATTGAAAATAAAAACTAAAAAAGTTGCTCCCTTATAATACCTTGCTATAGAAATCAATCGACCTTTCCCTTTTTGACATGTCTATACCTCCAAAAAACAAGAAATATGTAAAAATACTTAAAAATGAATTATGTTATAAAAGTTATAATTAATCACTAACCTTAGAGGTACAATGGAAGCCCTGAGGAGTGACTGAATGAAGCAGTAAAGCATTATAATTAAGAGAAAGGCATTAGACCCCCCTGGTTTGCTCTACCTCTGAGTGGCCTTGCCAAGTTGCTACATTTAGCTGACCTCAGTTTTTAGTTATTTATTTTAAAAAATTTATGATACGGGGATTATAATAACTCCACTGTCCTCTCAGGGCTCCTTGTGAGGATTAAGTAAATACTGAATATGAATACATGGTACAGAAACTGGTACATGGTAAACACTCAATAAACACGAGGCATTATTACCATGGTTTCCTCCAAACATCTCCAGGACATACAAATGTCTTGAAAATTCCATCAGCCTTCATTTAGATAACATTAAATATCTGGAGCTGAAAATATTTAAACTTATAATTTTTTTTTCAATTTCTGTGTCAATGGCCAGAGAGTCATTTATGATTAGCAAGTGATTCAATATTAACTTACACTTTGAATTTATGATTACTTAAAATACAATAACAAGAAAC
The DNA here is from genome assembly GCA_004026665.1 of Murina feae. Classification (NCBI taxonomy): domain Eukaryota; kingdom Metazoa; phylum Chordata; class Mammalia; order Chiroptera; family Vespertilionidae; genus Murina; species Murina feae. The sequence goes on from PVJC01000374.1 coordinate 99,843, forward strand.
ACACAAATCAACATTTAATAGGACTCAGGACACTCTTCCTCTTCATAAAGAATTTGCATTTCAAAGGTGTGCTGGAAATCCTCTCTTTGCAAAAACAATTGTCAAAATGAAGTTAACTCTAGATAATGGCAGTGTCATTGGGCAATGAGAAAAAGATCCAGTCTTTACAGGAGAGGGTTCAAGCAAAGGTGAGTCAAGTGGCCAGTGTCTGAGTCCAGAGAATTCTGGAGCCAAGGAAGTAACCTGGCATCGAAGTCAGAAGGTAACACGTTAGAGAATGGCCCACACAGTGGAAATGGATATAGCAGGAGACAGGTGCTCTCAGGGCACGAAATGATCAAGTATCTGCCATTGAAATACCAGGGATCAAGCGTAAGGCAGCAAAATAGTCAATAGCAGGGGATGGCTCAGTACCAGGTCAGACCACAGTTGCATATTGAAGGTATTTAATGTTGGAAGCTAAGAGTGGGCAAATGGATCCAGGGTCCTGAGAGGTATTGTACCAAGGAAGATATAGAAAAGGCAAAGCTCATGTATATGCCTTCCAGAAGCTGCCTTGATGTCAGTTATGGGTAATATAGTAAGCTATTTGATATGGCTATGAAGTACCCAAGCTGAATTATTGGACTAACTGAGGTCAGGAATGAGGTGGAAGAGTGGAGAAAATGATGTTCAGTTAGGGAGGGAGGGCAGCATGAAATAAGTCTCAAAAGAGAAGTTGTGCTACTCAACTAAAGAATAAAAGCTTATTTGGAGAAGAGGAAAGTGCATGACGAAATGAAAAAGAAGTAAGAGATGATATGGGAGAAACAAGAATTATATTGGTGTTTTGAATTATATTTTATCAGATTGAAAAAAAAGTAAATGATTTTCAGTAGAAGAGTGTCATGGTGTAATTAGTATTTATGTGATCATTCTGGCAGAAAAGTGAAAGTTGAATTAAGGTTAAAAAATTGAGGTAGGGAAGGTTGATGTGGTTATTGTTAGGAATGAGAAGTAAAATGGGAATGAGGGAGAAATAAAATCTAGAACAGTGGTATTTGGGATGAAAAAAAGATTTCTGAAAAGATTTCAGAAATATGTCATATCACTAGGTAGGCATGGTCATTGAATGTGAGGACATGGAGAAGTATAATGACTCTCAGATTTTTAGCCTAAGGAGCATTGTATACCTAAAGGCAGCTAATTCAATATGGTAAAGGGAAAAGCAGGAGTTTGGGGGGAGGAGGTGCAGGGAGGTAGGTGATGAGTCCATTTTGGTTATACTGAACTTGAGGTTTAGTGTGGTCATTTCACTTAACAAAACTTCACCAGGCACCCATCACTTGTAATATTGGGAATGAAAGGGCCGCATATGCATTTACTACATATAATCTGACCTTGTTTATGACCTTTTATATCTTACTGTCACCCACTCCTCCCAAAGCTGCTCCCCCCCACTCCCTGCCATGAAAGAAACATATTGACAACAGAATCAGTATGCTGATGTGCTCAGAAGGAAGAATTATGGAGGAAGAAGAGAGAAAGGGGGAAATGTTAGGTTCTGGAGTCCAGCCTAAGGAAAAGCTCTTGAATTATTTCAGTGTGAAGTCTTCTAGAATTAAATGGCCAAAATTTATTCTCTGTTAACTCAGCAACTACTAGAAAACAATAAACTCCAGAATACTTAACACATTTCTTGGCTACTTTAGTGTAAGATAATTTAAAAGATCATAAAAATTATGATTATGCTAAGCAAAATAAACCAGTCAGATAAAGACAACCATCACATGATCTCACTCATTTGTGGAATCTAATGAACAAAATAGATCTAGAGACATAGAAGCATAGAACAGACTATCAAATCTCAGAGGGAAGTTGGAGGTGGGTATGTGGGTAGGTGGAAAGAGACCAACCAAAGAATTTGTATGCATAACCCATGGTCATAGACAATAGTGTGCTGAAGGGCTGGGGTGGGGGGGTTGGGCAGGCTAAAAGGGGTCAGTGGGGAAAAGGAGGGGACATATGTAATACTTTCAACAATAAAGATTAAAAAACATCAAGTATCTATTTGAAGAGTTAATTTTAAGTTCTTTGATTTTTGCTTTTCCTGATATTTGAACTTAGGATTTATGAAATTCGTAAGTAAATATTACCTCAAAATTTTAAAATTACTTTTTTATTGTGATAAAATATAAGTAACATATAATTTTCTATTTTAACTATATTTAAGCACACAGATCAATGGCATAAAGTACATTCACACTGTTGCACAAACATCACTGCCATCAATTTCCAAAACTTAGGATACTTTGATTTTTTAAGGTATTAATTGTTATAAAAATCAAGACCCATTTATCACCTGTCTTTTCATTTTTCATACTCCACTTAAAGAAAAATGGGATTTCTGCTGTGCTCTAAAATTGTATCTAGAGCAATTCCTGCATAAATTGAAGATCAGCTTACAGATATTTAAATTCAGCAAAGAATTTTAACATTCTACCAATTCTTATGTTCTATAAGAAAAATACTGTCTTATTGATTTAGGGCAAAGAACACTTTCTATTTAAACCATGCCAAATGCTATGAATGCTAAACATTCTCATCAGCTGAAATGAAACTTAAAGTTCAGAACTCCATGTGGTTCTAGGAAAAGTAGAGTATGCCAGAATGTGAACTAACAACAATAAGCCATAGTCTAGTATACTTCTTGGCCCTCTGTAGACTGTAATAAATGTTTTATATGAATAAAGGTATTTACAAGGAGAGAAAATTAAATATGTTATATAAAATGTATTATTAATTCAACAATTGTATAGATTATGATAATTAATAGGCAAGATGAATGTCCAATTACTAATTGAAAAGAAACAACAGAGTACTCATGTGAAATAAGCCAAAGTTATTCTAAAACATTAATTAGATTTTAACAGACATAGACTCTTAAAAGCTGGAGCAAAGCAGTAGGTGGATTACGAAGGGTCACCCTGGGGGGACTGTGTCCTGAGGATGGACTGGGGGAGAGCCACAGTGGGGAGCAGCCACAGCGAGTGCAGACTGTGGAGCCAGGCCACCTGTGTTTCAGGCTCTACTTTGCCATTTATCATCTGCATGCAACAAGGCAAACTATGTAACCTTTGTCTGCCTCAATTGCTTTATCTATAAAATGAAACCAATCATAAGTTTTGTGAGCATTAAGTGTGTCAATACAGGCCAAGTGTCTAAAACTGCACATGGAACAAATTCAAAACTTAATTGTTAAATATTATTATTGCCATTGATCCTTCATGATTTAAAACAGGACAAAAGCTAAACTCCCCTTCTCCCTGAGAAGAGTCCAAAACAGTACAAAATACTAATGGAAGGTATTTGTCCTCATGGTCTTTTATTTATTCTCTTATTACTCAGGCTGACGAAAAGTGACCTTTTATACAAGACAAGAATAATCTTAAAAATACCATCCTATATTACAAACACCATCACCGCCAGCATTGCAACTACCATCACCATTGTCACTGACAGCATCTTCTTAGCTCTTCATGACCACCCTCATTGCCATCATCACCACCACCACCATCATGATCATCACAACTGCCGTCATCACCATAACCAAAGTTTCACCACAATTTCCATCATCACAATCATGAGGACTGTTACTCCAATGCCATAATTGTAACCATCACCACCATCACCACCACCACCAGCACCAGCACCAGCACCATCACCACCACAAGCATGCTACCACTCGCAACAGCAACAATATCTTTAACCTCCATATGAGTATACAAGTAAACTTAAAAATGTCATTGGGCCCCAACCAGTTTGGCTCAGTGGATAGAGTCTTGACCTGCGGACTCAAGGGTCCCAGGTTCGATTCCAGTCAGGGGCATGTGCCTTGGTTGCGGGCACATCCTTGGTGGGGAGTGTGCAGGAGGCAGCTGATCAATGCTTCTCTTTCATTGATGTTTCTGACTCTCTGTCCCTCTCCCTTCCTCTCCGTAAAAAATCAATAAAATATACTTTAAAAAATGTCATTGGGAAACGAACAATAACAGGTAAGATCTAAGTGTATATATGCTGGTAAAGGGAGAGGAACAAGAGGAACAGGAAATTCAGAGGGAGGAAGGGAGAGAGAGAGAGAAAATATGAGAGAATGAGAGAGAGAGAGAGACATTAATGTAAGAGTTACATAGATTGGTTGCCTCCCATACTGCCAGACCAGGGATGGAACCCACAACCTAGGCATGTGCCCTGACTGGGAATTGAATCTGTTACCGTCTGGCATATGGGACTACGCTCCAACCAACTGAGTCACACTGGCAGCCTGGGCAGGAACAGGAAAATTTTAAGGGTGTTTGGTCCCATGTACAGAGATAGTAAAAGGCATAAGAATTAGTCAGTCTAGAGTAATTTTTCACATGTTTGTTTTACACCATTATTACAGAACTAATGTATTTCACAAACTTGGGGTTCAAGTAGCTAAAAGGAATATATTGGGAATAAACAAAGAGTCATATGTATGTGCTGTAAACAAAGACTGTGAAAATAATTTCTGAGTAAAACTACTAGAGAGGTATGATTAAAACTTCCCCCTTTTATGCTAAGTTGTGCTGTTCGGAATCTGTAGCTAAAATTGTTTAAACTAGCAGTTAGGAGAATGAGCTTTAGTCAAAAGAAACGTGGATTTGAGTTCCATATCTACTTCATATCTGACCTTGAGTAGCTTATTTAACCTTCCAACGCATTAGTTTTCTCCATCTGAAAAATGGTGATAACCATTATTTAGAGTTTGTGTAAATATTTATTAAATATTAATATAGTGTATGATGTCAGTTATACCTCAAGTAAAAAACACATGCCCTACCAGCACTTAGCAAAATGCTAATAAAATCTAATATTAAGACCTCCCTGATCACTCTCTACACAGTGTTGCACCCAATCTTAAGGTAACATCGATTACTCGAATCTCGAGTGAACATCGATTCATCTCTTTCTCTCATCCCTTATCCCTCACCCCAAGGGAACTCATTAGCAAATTCTTCCTGCTTCAGTTCCAGAAAGTAGCTCAAATCCATCCACTTCCCTGCCACTATCCTTGCCCAGCCCCAGCCTACTTTGATAGATCCTGTCTCCCAGCTGCAAGTCAGAACAATCTATTCTCCACGTGGCAGCCAAGGTGAACTTTAAAGATATCAATCAGATGATGCTCAAAGCCTCAATAGCTTCCTATTATACCTACAATCAGTTGCTAACTCTTTACCATCATTTTCCTATCTGACCTGACCCCTGTCCATCTTTTACTTTACCTCTCACCACTTACACCCTACTTCTAGAAGCTTCGGTCATACTATCCTCTCTATTGTTTCTTTAACACACTGTGCTTCTACTCTTCTTTCAAAGAAGCTTCCCAGATCCACCCATATAGTAGAATTCTCCATACTTTACCCAGTCCCTCTTCATTATTTTCCCTAGTTTTGTTATAGGTCTATTTACATTTATTCAATCTCATATTATCAGAAGTAAGTTCCTTGAAGACAATTAAATTATTGATCATGGTCTATTCCATTTTATTATATTCTTTAACTGATCATGATTATGTTTCCATTCCTAGTGCCAACATCAGTGCCTAGCATATTTTTGAAATGTAAGAAAATATTCACTATTCAGATGAAAATGGAAATTTTGGGGGGAATACATGTCTGACTTAACTAATATCTCATTATGGAAAAAAGTATAGGGGGAGTTTTTCTATAGAGAAGGAAGCCCTCAAATCCCCAAGTGGAGGCAAAAGAACAGATGTCTGAAGGTCTCATATATAATTTCCTCATAAACTATTCTGAAGTAAGTATAAGAAAGTTTATTGATTTTGTTTAGTTTCTGAATATATAATTCAGGGTTTAAAGGTTATACCTAGACTAACACAAACATTCCAAAGCTAAATCACAAGTTTTAATGCTTAAAACTTGAATGCAATTGCTTTACCACATAACTAAGAAAATAAATGGTACATGTTAAATATTATGATGATTTAGTAGTAGACATACGTGATGAGTTAGTTATAGGAGGATGAAATACCTAGTAAGCAAAAATTAAAGTGACTGGAATTTCAACTACTCTACTCACTGTGCATGGGGTCTGCATCCACGGTTCCCCATCGATCTGCATTGGCAAAGACTTGTTAGTCCTGGAAGACAATATTTCCTTTTTCAATATTTCAATATTTGACAATATTTCAATATTACTACTGAAATACTTCACCCGACAAGCCACATATGTAAGACATAAGACAATGAGACCAGTGAATGCAATACAGTAACAGCTGGGCTCTAAAGGTATCATTTTAAAAGGGACTTAAACTCCTTCTTATTAATGAATATCTGAAAGGTTCCTTGATAGGGATGTTGCGCTTTCTGGTAAATATCCATAGTGATATAAACAAAAACTCTGATGCAAAAAAATAAGTAGGGTATGTATTTAATGGCAAAATCAGAATTCCTACAGCCAGAAGAAGTTCCTTGTTTTCATTGCAAACCTAGAATAAAAGGGTTTGTCATTTCAGACTTTCCAGTATCACCACTTGCATGTAAAGGACACCACTTATTTCTGTGCTCTAATCCATGCTTTTACCTTAGTATCAAACATACCTTTTTTCTAGAGGTAAAAATTTTGGGGAAAAAGTTTCTTGACAAGGTTCAAATTTAATACATATATAAAATCTCATAAATTCACAATAATTAAGTATTTAATTGTATAGAAAAATTGGTGCACTTTAGTCCATGAGAGAATTTAAATTAATAATGCTTCAACAGTGTTTTCATTGGGTAATTTGCCCAGCAGATACCTCGATGCTTCAGTAAGCTAAACTGAGCTTCAATACACTAAACTGAGCGTAACCCAGGTTGGAGGGGATAAAATGTGTATGTTAGAATTGTATCCGTGGTCTCAATAAAAGATTATGGAATCCAAATGAACCTGATACGGAATAGCTAAGCGATCTTCATGATTTTGAAATGTGTCAGTATTAATCATTGATAACTTGAGACGCAAATAAGACAAATGTCGTTATCAGAGTCCTGCATACTTTTAATTGGTTTGTAGTTATGCCAGGTCAACCCCCATTTTCAATAATAGAGGTAGAACTACCTGATGACCACGGAGGAGCACTGCGCCAGCCGCCTCCCAGCACTTTTTAGTCCTGTGTAGATTTGACCCATCTCCATGGCTCCTTCCAAGCCAACCACCTCCAGCAGCTGATCACTCAGATCTGAAAGGAAACAGAAGCCTTGTAAGTTATAGTGCATAGGCATGTGTGTAACACCGTAATGACATTACATATGGAGCTGGGAAATAAAAGCTACTTCACAAAGAAAGCTTCCCTGTCTTGGAAACTGAAAGTAATGAAAAGAGGGCCTATTTAAGAAATTCTCAGTTTAACTAAACCTTGAGGTGCTGTGCGAAAAGATTTCCTGTCAGCTTATTCTAAAACAAAATGGGAAGACGGGATTGCGAGCCAAATAATGCCAAAAAATATACCAGTAGTTTTTAACATCAACAAACTTAATGTTATTCCACATGTATATGTGGAACATTGTACATCCCACATCAGACATTTGGCAGCAAGCACACATTTCAGCGCTATAAATAAAGTATGAGGATATGCTGTCAAATATGATTTTGTTAACTTACTCCAACAAAAGACCTAAGCGATCATGCAATTACAGTTCTCGTTTTAGACAAAAGACGGCGGAACCTCTAAATCACCGAGAGACTTGTCCAGAGTCATAGGTAACGCTGTGCGTAAGTTCACGAAACAACATTAATTTCTTGCAATGCTTTCCTGATGACAGGAATATGCTGTGGAAGTGGACTATTTACTTAGCACAGAGCAATCATTTTTTTAACAGAGGACAGCAGAGAGTCCAATAGTATTAGGCACTGCTTGTTGAATGTTTACAATGTGCCTGCCATTGGACTAATCTCTTTTTATATATCATCTCATTGACTCTGCCTGAAAACCACTTTAAGGCAGATATGATTATTCTCATTTTTAGACAGAGAAACTGAAAATTAGAGAACTAATTTATTCACATCCACATACCTAGGAAGTGACAGAGCCAAAGTGTAAACCCAACTACACTTTGTTGCATAACCACTATGCTATATTTGATATATCAGCCATATCAAAAAGACTTTAAAAATTACAGAAATGTTTCTTACATAGGAAGAGAGGCTGGGAGGGACTTTAAAAATATATGTTTTTATTGTTTTCAGAGAGGAAGGGAGAGGGAGAGAGAGATAGAAACATCAGTGATGACAGAGAATTATTGATTGGCTGCCTCCTACATGCCCCCAACTGGGATCAAGCCCATAATCAAGGCATGTGCCCTTACCAGGAATTGAACTGTGACTTTCTGGTTCATAGTCCATACTCAACCACTGAGCCACACTGGCCAGGTGGGGGGTACTTTTTACTCAGCCAGAAAACAAAAAGTGCACTCACTTTAATAGAATCCTGTAGAACCTAGCTCTGACACATAATCTATCAGCTTTCCTATTGAGCAAAGAATGCTTGAACTTTTGATTTGGAGGTGAAACTCTAGGTGCATATATATGCTCCTTTTATTTTAATACTATTTTAATAAAATGCACGGATTCGCAATCTGGAACCCCGGGGGATGTCGGAGAGCCAGTTTCGGCCTGATCCCCACAGGCCAGGCCGAGGGATCCCACTGGTGCATGAATCTGTGCACTGGGCCTCTAGTATGCATTTAAGATTTTTGGTTAATCTCTTCCCACCCTCTCTCCTTCCCTCTGAGATTCATTAGTTTGCTTCCATGCCTATACATTGAGCGTTTGTCCCCTAGTGGTTAGTCTGCATCATATCTACCAGTTGAACAGTTGCTTAGGCTTTTATATATATAGATTCTCATGAGTTTTGCAAATGTAAATAGTTGCATATTTTTTTAGTAGTAGACAATGATGGAGGTTGTGTCAGATTGGGAGGTATGATGATTATATAAGGTAATCACGTAATAGCTGGTCATAGCTAAAGTTCTATTTGAAGGAAAACAACCTTTATTCTCTGCTAATAAATCAATTTGAGCATGTGGTTCAGAGATGTAGATGGTACATTTTCAGTACAGTTCAAGTGTGTGGAAAATAATGCTTTGAAATCCCAAAGTTTGTTAAGGCTCATGACCACTGGCAAATTTAATAACCTTTGAAATACAAAGTGTGACAAAGTATTTTTTAAGTGAACTGATAAAAAAAAATTGTATTTTAAAACTTTACGCTATAGTTGCAGCATGTTTTTATTCTCTAAATAAAAACAACCTTCCAGCCACAAAGTCAAATGTTAACAAGTCATCATGATTTAGAGCATTCACCTTGCTGTTCTAAACCTTAGTTAAACTTATTTTCCATGAAACTTACTCCGTTTCTAGTTTAAATTTATGTCGCCAAGAACAGATGGACAAGGAATGGAAACATATTCTTTCAGCTGTAGCCTGCACTAAAATGTGCTTGGCTCTATTGCCTGCGTGTTATACACATTTCTTAGATATGTCAACCAGAAAACTACACAGTGGCAAGCACTAAAACCCCAGATGTGTGTCTGGTGATATTTATAAAACAATCAATGCCACAACAAGATCGAAATTCATATTTAGTATTATACATTTTGCACTGCTTGGTTCATAAACAGGTGAAATTTTATAGCATTTTTTGTAATGATCTGGTTAATAGGAACTATTCTACAAGAATTGAAACACTTTCTCACAACAGAGTTAATCTGTGAGCCCTAACTTTCCATGAATCATAGGGATTTTCTACACCCACGCCATATTGCTACTGTCTACCACTCTCCTTCTCATTTTTCCCCTTCTTATAATTTGTCTTCGTGTCTCTTCCAGAAAAAAAAAAAGCCCTGATATTCAATTCTACCATTAATCATCATTAGTGAAGTGTTTTCTTATGGATTTGGATTGGGAAAGTATGATGATTATATAAGGTAACAAGGTAATAGGTGGTCACAGCTAAAGTTCTATTGGAAGAGAAACAAGCAAATGTGTTTCATATGGATGCTTTCAAACTTTAATCTTCTTGCTAACACAAAAAACTGTGTAGAAATAATGGAAAATTTACAAACTCTGGTAAAGGAAAATTAATACTATCTTCCTTTTAATTAGGTGTATACAAAAATAAAATAAAAAATAAACTCTAAATTTGTGCTGCACAAATTTGCTCCCATAACACACTCACATTATTTGATACAATAACCTGCAATGTCTGTATACAACTGATGCCTCTTACACATCATCTTTAAAATCAGGGTCCTGATTAATTTCAGACTAAGATAGTTTCTGTCTTATATAACTCTGAACTGTTTCCATATGTGGTAACATCTAAAAATATAAAAGACTTGTCACTTCACATTCTAGTTAAAATTTATTTTAAGTACAAGACCCCTTGGGATGTCATAACCAACCAGATAAACCTACTTAATTGGTTTGCTACCTGGCTATTGATTTTCTACTTAACAGTAGGAGAAGCAAACTATAGCCTATGAATAAAATCTGGCTCAATGCCTATTTCTATATGGCTTATGAGCTAAAAATGGTTTTTACATGTTTACAAAGTGGAAAAAAAATTAAATATTAATATATTGTGACATCTGAGGATTACATCAAATTCCAAATTCAGTGTTCATAAGTTAGTGTTATTGGAACATAGCTACACTCATTCATTTAGGTGTTGTCTATGTTTGCTTTCATACAATAGCAGAATAGTTGCAACAGAGACCAGATGGCCCTGCAAAGTCTGAAACACTGATTACCTGGATCTTTAAAGAAAAAGTGCTTACTCTGTTTAAGAGAAACATGAACTCTTTCAAGTCAATGAGGTTTCACTTTAGTACTGCCACTACAACTATTAAGTGGCATTAAGGTGGCCCAGAAGTCCAAATTCCTCAGTGTATGTCTCTCTGCACAGAATAGCTGTTCTCAAACATGGAGTCTTCTCACCACATGCATGTGCTGTGAGGTTTCTCACTATCAGTTTGTTATTAATCACGAAATACCCAAGTTTCCATAAACTTCATGACAAAAGAAATTAAAGCAGCTTCACATTTAATATTCAGCTACTTTTTTATATCTATTCATGCTATTTTGTAGTATTAATGCTGCAAAAACTAAAGCTATCTAATCTAATAAAAGAGTAATATGCAAATTAACCATCACTCCAAGACACCTAAGCCATGCCCAACAGCCAAGCCACGCCCAACAGCCAATCAGAGCGGCTGTATGCAAATTAACCCAGTCAAGATGGCTGCCGGCAGCCACAGAGCTAGAGCAAACAGGAGGCTTCTGTTTGGAGGAAACTGCCTGCCTCTTCCAGCTGGGCCTCTGCTCAAGGCAACATAATTTCAATTATAGAAGTCACGGAGCTGAAGCAAACAGCAGGCTTCATTGCCTGCCTAGGCTTCTGCTCAAAACAACAAAGTTTCAATTATAGAAGAAAAATAAATCCCAGAAACCTGATTCCAGCCAGACTTGCTGAGATGTTGGGTCAATGGGAGCTGTGGGCAGCCTGAAAATGGCCCTAAGCCCCTCACCCAGGCTTCCCAGGTACCTCAGTAGGGACCCAAACCCTGAAGGGACTGTGGGCAGCCTGAAAACAGCCCTCAACCCCTTTCCCAGGCTGCCCAGGCACCCCAGTAGGGACCCAAACCCTGAAGGGGATGTGGTCAGCCTGAAAATGGCCCTCAGCCCCTCACCCAGGCTGGCCACACCCCAATGGGGTGAGTGTCCCCACTGGGGTCTTGGCCAGCCTGAAAATAGCCATCAGCCCCTCACCCAGGCTGGTCAGGCACATCAGCAGGTGGACATCCCCCGAGGGGGTCCCAGACTGCAAGAGGGCACAGGCTGGGCTGAGGGACCCACCCAAGTGCACAAATTTTTGTGCATCAGGCCCCTAGTACTAGTATATAAGGATTTCTGGTACCAAGAATTAATCAATCAGACACAACCTTATTATGTGATGTCACCAATAAGATCCAACTCTATTATATGACCTATATATTTTTAGTTCAAGACAGGGCATCCACACCAAAAGACTATTATTGTGTTGGCTATTGTCATTTTTTTTTAATTTGACAATCTAAGGGGAAAGAGTAAGTGCCCCTGACTAAAGAGTCAGGTATTGCATGCTTTGAAAAGTTTTGCTGTAGTTGTGATAGTGTTTCCAAATGCTATTTATATTAATTACTACTTTTAAACCTTAACATTTACTGATGCTCTGTTAAATTTTTAAGTTAATAAAGAAACTCATATATTACTAGATCAAAATCTTAATAGCATTTCAATATAATTGTTTTTTCAGCCTGTAAAACTGTTAGTCTGTATATATTTTTATGAATTTTAAAATATTGCTCTCAAAAGTGTCTGTAGATTTTACGAGGTTTGCAAAAAGGATTTTAGCACAAAAATGCTACCTTAGAGCCCTAACTGGTTTGGCTCAGTGGCTAGAGCATCAGGCTGCGGACTCAAGGGTCCCAGGTTCGATTCCAGTCAAGGGCATGTACCTTGGTTTCGGGAACATCCCCGATAGGAAGTGTGCAGGAGGCCGCTGATCAATGTTTCTCTCTCATTGATGTTTCTAACTCTCTATCCCTCTCCCTTTCTGTCTGTAAAAAAATCAATAAAATATATTTTTAAAATAATGCTACCTTAGAGTTGAATTTGCCTTTGACATTATAAATCTTTCTTGAATGTTATTAGTGCCACATTACTTTGTTACACAGGTAATCGGAGATATGAATGTAAAAATCTGAAAGTCAGGCATAAGGGGTAGGTTCAAGAGCACAGGAGCAGCACAGCTAATAAGCGGGTAGTATTTATTCAGAGCTTAATCTCATTGTTTTGACAGTTATGCCCTGTTAATATGTCTCATTATGTAATTGGTTCAGACTGCCATATGTGAGGAACAGAAGAGGATGCATTACAAACACAGCCTGACTGTGGGCTGAAGCATTCCAGCATTTCACGGAATAGAGTGTGCCCCGGAGTGAGAGGGAGTGGGCAGGGCAGGACATGCTCCTCTGTGCCCGGTTCCCAGCAACACGCCCCTACACTGTGGGAGGCCGTGTCCTGGAGTCCACTCTTTGACTCAGGGGAGACACTTTGTAATCACTATCAACTGCTAATTACCTAGCAATTCATCTGGTGAGTCCTTAGTTGGCAGCGTGAGACCGAGCTAGCTATGGAGCTGTACTTTTGAGTGTGGGTAGACTGTCTTCCAAAGATGTTTTACTTATCTAGCAACCTTGGAAACATGCTTCAGGATCTAGGATAAACTTGTAAGAAGCCAAAGTATATATTAAATCCATCCACCCAAGTGAATGCTTCTAGGATCCTTCCTTAGCATGTCCATTTATTGCCCTTGATTTAGAGGATTTCCCACAGACATCAATAGCTATTTTCCTGGACCTCCATAAACTAGAAAAGGGAGTGAGTGGAGAGAGCTAAAGCAAAATTTTATTAAGCAGGAATCTGTGCTTCACAGTACATGCATGCAAACATTAATACAGACTCTTAATACCTTAAGTAACATATTATGCAATTATAGGTTTCTCAAGAAAATGAGAAATATATATATATATATATATATATATATATATATATGGACTTACAGGCATTTTTCCATTTAAAACTCATTGCAATCATTTAAGGCTGGTATTAATCTCCTCTTTTTATGAACAAGAAAACTATGTTACTTATCCAAGTCTTCACATATAGTTGAAGATCTGGTTTTCCAACTAGGTATGCTTGACTCCAAATTTTGTGCAACTGTATATATGGACAATAGCAAGAACTAACCATTAAATATTATCAGTGATGAAAGAGAAAAGAACACTACAAAGAAATGTATATATACAATACCTTGAAATTATAGCACTAATTATCCTACCGCGAAATAGTTTCAGATGTCGCCAAATTAAAATATAGTATAAAACTTTCTTTTACAATGTCTACTGAGATCATGTATGATTTATACTCTGAAGAATCTCTATAAGACGACTGAAAAGCAAAATACTTTTTGGAAAAATTTCCATCCCAAATGGTCTGGTACAAAAATGGATTAACTAGAGTTATTTGGAAAATGTAGCCTTGCGAAATATCCCATTTCCTGTTGAAATCTAAAAGATAAGAGGTTAAGGTATATATATATCACATGCCTGCCTTTAAAAATAACTTTTAAAGAATGGATTTGATCATCTCTTTTAAAGCCATCTGGTTTTTGAAAACAACCAGCTAGTTCATTCTAAAAATTCTGAACTTCCCTAAATGAATCCAAAAAAACATAAAGACCAGAAATCACAGTATGGCATATTGTCAGCAAACTCCCTCACTGTGACCACAGGGATTCAGGGCCTTCAAATCGTTTTGTTATCATGTGCTTGAAAAGTGATCTTCACCCTGAGAACACACAACCCAAGGAACATGAGCATTTCCTTCACAAGGCTCAGCGAGAACCAGCTTAAAGACCCCCCCAGCCGCCGACTGCTGCAACTAGCAGTGTGCACGAAGGTCAATGCAAGCAGAGTTTGCGAGCAGTGAATCTGAACATTGCCACTTCTGGATGCTTGAGTCAGTTTGTTCTTGTTAGCTTTGTGGAGGGACGGAAGGCTGTGGCTTGTTTTCTGTGTGAATGAGCTATCAGTGTGTGTAGGGATATTTTCACAAATCAAGCCATTCCTGTCCTCTTCCAAAAACCAAACTACTTCCCTAGTCTCCTCAGACCAGCACAGTTACTAAACCAAACAAGCGCTCAGGAACGATGGCCATGCCAGCAAATCCCGAATACTGCTGAAGGGAGACCCTGCACTCCAGCACTGATGCCTGCTAAGGGAGTGAAGTCCCCAGGGAGATCAGCTACCCTTATTCTCCAAAGAATTAAGTAGTTTCAACAACAAAACAAAAAACAAAACAAATCAAAACAACACCTACATGAAACTATGCGGTTTTTTAGGGAGCAGTACCATATGACTTTATGTATGACTATGCAGTCTTTACATTCAATTTCCAGAAACACTGTGAAAATCAGTTTAAAATACAGTATAAAACTATGTTTTGTTATATAATGACACATTTTACTGTCCCCTTATTTTGGTTTCAATGAAATGTAAAAAACACTTGTGAAGAAACAATGACATTGTTTTTGGTAATGAATTTAAAGTCATGGTAATGTATTTCAACTCACTTATAAACATAATGCTAAAAATGAAAGGACAACATGATGATAAAGAATAGTGGTTTACATTAAAAATTTCCTTGTATAACAGATCTGGTTTTTATATCCCGTTTGTCCCGGTAACATAAATATTGTGTTCCTAGCAAGAGATGGAGCAATTCTATATTGGGGTTATTACTGTGCTTTCTCAGACCCCCTGCATAAAAAAGCACACTGCTGGCGAGAAGTCAGTCTCTCTCTCCCGGCAGTATGTCTTCAGAAAAGAGGCTACATGACTAAATAGAATTAAATCCCCAGTTAACCTTCATTTAGAACCTTTTGGTATCAGTGAAATCTAGGGTTATATCCTGAAACCTGGTGTCTTGCCAGAGAACCCTTAAAAACCTGCTGAGTTCAAGGCTTTTGCACAACAACTTCCGGTGAGAAGTGTGTGGGTTTAAGGAGTTTGCCATAATGAAGGACCGAGGACCCCCATGATCAGAAAACAGGACACGGGAACAGAACCGAGACAGGAATTGTTATTGTCTCAAGCACCAAGGACACAATATCATTATTGCTTCATCGTTTAAAGATGAGAGGTTCGTGAATGAGTCATCAGTGCCTCTAGGAAAAAATTATTCAGGTTGGAGAAGATTCTGCTTAATGTGTTTTTCCATTTTTTTTTCCAGCTAATAATACATTGTAGACAGATGGGCCGTCATACCTAATAGGCTAATGCTAACAAGTTAGCACAGCTTAATATACACCTGGATGCTTCTATTTTGCGTCTCGCCTGCCATTTTTTGCCTTTCTTTTGCGGTAAGATAATTTTATTTTATGACTTTATGGCCACAGAAAAAGAATTATATTACATTTTGGATTACTAAATTGAATTAATGTTGACATAAGTAGTTTTATTTGGATGTGATTTTAAATTAATCCCATTTGTAAATACTTATAAGAAATACAATATCCTTTGTCATGCCAATTAGAAAGTTAGCAGACAAAACCATTCAACACATGAAATCACTTAGAGGAGAGAACTTGCAACCTACGGCTGTAGAGGAGATTTTCAGTGTCTATTCACCTCATGACGCTTATTAATCATGTACTGACAAGTTTCCAAAGAGCTTGGATTTTTTTAAAAAAATCAAGAATAAGCCCTTGTATATAGTCATGTTGAGGGATTCAGATAAGCACAAAAGGTCTCTGTGAAAGTTTTCCTTTACATTTTAAAAAGCATGTCATTTTATCTTTATAAAAGAACTGCCCTGATATTAATCCAGCTTTTAGAAAATACAGAAACATTCATGAATGACAGTAATGTGAAAAGTAGGAATGGAACATTCAAAGCGCCCTCGTCCCTAACAACCCTGGCGAACACATGAAGTTCAATGAAACTTTCAGATTGCCATCACCGAGAAACCAAGCATTTATCTTCCCTTTCAAGAAGTTGCTTTGGGGGTTGGAGAAGCCAAAACCTCTTTTATAGTACAAACTTTACTAATATAACTCATTCCTCTTCTACCACTTCTTAGAAGAGATCTATCCTTTTCAAAACTAGTTTATAATACTTTCACATTGATACTCCTGGTACAAAGAAAAATTATTCTATTTAGCTGTATTCTTTTAAAATTTATTTGTTTAAAAGGGCTTCACTGTATTGGTCTTGTAGCCCTTCATACAACAGAACAAAAGCAGTTCTATGAAAGAAGTCTAAACTTGGACAAACCGTAAAAAAAAAAAAAAAGGCAAAAAAAAAAAGCAAAGTTCCTCTCTGTTTTTATCAAATTTGATTGCTGCAGCTGTTCCCAGTTTCTGTATTTTAAAAATAGCCTTATTCAGTGCCTTGTTGGCTAAAGGCCAGAGTGCCATTAGAAC
Source organism: Murina feae (assembly GCA_004026665.1). NCBI lineage: Eukaryota > Metazoa > Chordata > Mammalia > Chiroptera > Vespertilionidae > Murina > Murina feae. The sequence continues at coordinate 116,931 of PVJC01000374.1, forward strand.
ATGCTGTACGGAAAACCTCTATTCAGTTACAGATACAGAAATATACTTAAGATCAGTGGGGGTCATCTGCAGCAAACAATTGTAAAGGAAAATAGAATTTTAATGTGTTTGGCCTGATCGCCACTTTTACCAGACAGTTTAAAGTTCCTGTGCAGAGCCTTCTTATTAATGATTCTGTCTTAGGTGAAAAAATGCAGAATGGCTATCAATTTCTTTGGAAAAAATATTGTTAGAAAGGTTTATTTCTCCAATAGCAGTGATTTAACAGAGATAACACATTTCAAAGAATACCTACCAGTGGTTTCTGTTAGACAAGTTCACAGGTATCCATCCATCCACTGAGCAAATGAAATCACATATTCTCTCTGATACAGGCCACCTAACTAAGGTCATCAGATGTGAAATAGACCAATGTGTCCAAGAAAAATGAGTTGAAGGACTCATTTTGGTCCCTATATAGACTCTGAAATGTCCAACTCAGCTATACAACTGCTATTTGAGAAACACTGATAACTTCAGACCTTTGGGCTTGACATGTGTGGGGATAGGTCAAATAATTAAATTTTTCTAGTACATCTCAGAGTTGTACTCGACACCGGTTCTTTCCTGTTACCTCGACATAGGGTTATAAGGAGCATTTGGGACTAAACAGATTTACAAAGAAATGTTAATTTGAGTTGCAGGTAAAAAAGAAAAGCCTGTTTAGCACGGATCATCAATTAAAAAAAAAAAAAAAAAAAGGAATCTGAAGCCAGGAAATGAGAATAGTGAGAAGAGTTCGACTTCATGGACACTGGCATTGTTAAGAAGTGAAGCATCTGAGATTCTACGTTTCTTGAAAGCTAACTAGTCAGCCTCCACAGTTTTGGGGAGGTCGGCAGAAGACATGAGTCTCGGGAATCGGAGATCCAAGACTTTTTACCCACGGTGTTTACGAGAGTCCGACAAAGCCCAGTTTCCATAGAGGGAAGCAAAGAGCATTTCTACTGTGGAATTCAAGAGTAGGTCAGCACCCTGTAGGCTTCTTGAGACAGGATTGGGCTCCTTGTGGAACTAAAGACAGAAATAAGACCCAGACAGGTCTTCTTCCCACAAGGAAATGGGCTGAAGAGAAGATCCCAGGTGTCCTAAGCCCAGGTGTAGGAGAACCCAAAGGTCAGTGGGATTGACTTGGTAAGAGAAACAAAACTGCCCTGGAACCAGGGCTGGTGGCAGCACATTGCAAAGAGGTTTCTTTTTTAAAAAGTAGGCTGTTAATGTAATATAATTAGTTCGCTAGGTTATTACTTAATGATTTTGGAAATAATAGTGAAAAATCTCTCTTTCTCTTTCTCTTTCTCTTTCTCTTTTTCTTTCTCTCCCTCCTTTCCTCCCTCCCTCTTTCCTAAACATATCCTCTGGTGAAGATTAAGAAAAAGTGATGAAATATAATTAGTGCTACAATAGACATCTACCTAAAACATATATTGCCAAAAAATGGAAAGTGTTTAATTCTATGAATGATAGTTGGGGGGTGGGGAGGACTTGGAATGGGAAGAACTAGGGACAGTCTTTCTGTAACTGATGATACTGAAGGCAAATTAGGTGATGAGGACTCAGCCACAAAGGGCCTTATAAACCTTGTTTAGGAGTTTGGATTTTCTCTGTAGTTGACAGGCTAGGGTAGGGAGGTTGTGGTGGGAGGGGCAGTTAAGATTTCTAAGCTTAAGCAGAGAAGTGATTAGATTGCATTTTAAAAAGAACATTTATCGAGTGGTGTGGAAGATGGATTATAAGGAAATGAGTTTAGAAGGAGGGTGATCAATTAGAGAAGCACAGAAATAATCTAGTGAGAAATGGCAAGGAGTGAAAGTCATGCGGTGACCATGCGCATACAAGGAAGGGTTGTTTAGGAGGTAGAACTGATGGGATCATGACCTGGGAGGTGAGGAGTGATGCCCAGGGTCAGACTTGGGGAAAAAGCCGATGGCAATGCCACCAAGATAAAGAAAATAGAGGGAAAAACAAGTGAAGAGGCAGAGAACATGGGGAATATGGTGTAGGATATACTGATATGTGCTCATTCACGGAGCACGCTGAAAGTCCGCATAGGGGATAGCTTGGAGAAATCTTACCTATCGATGTGAATATTACTTTCAAATTAATGTACATTTGTGGATAAGAAACATACGTCGTGTTGCTTTGACATTTGTTGTTTTGTTTTTAGATTCTCAAATGCACTACCTGGCACAGAACAGATAATCAATAAGTATATGTTGAATTAGTAATAATGCACTATATTAAGTACACTTAAAGTATTCCTGATAGCCTTATATAATTCTCAGAAAGAAAGACAGACTCACCTTTGAATTTGTTTTACAATGAGTAATAGCTGGGGGGGGGGGGGGGGGGGGGGGGGGGGGGCGGGGAGGAGAGGAAAAGGCTCATGATGTCAGAGGAAACTTCTTGAAGTGACAAAGGTATTCCTTTCATTAAAAGTAAGCATTGGCCCTTGCCGGGATGGCTCAGTGGTTAGAGGTTGGCCCTTGGACTGAAGGGTCACAGGTTTGATTCCAGTCAAGGGCATAGACCTTGGTTGCAGGCTTGATCCCTGGTCATGGTCTAGTCATGGGCAGGGTGCATATGGGAGGCAACCAATGGATGTGTCTCTTTCACATGGATATTCCTTTCTCTCTGTCTCCTCCCCTCCCTTCTACTTTCTCTAAAAAGCAATGGGGAAAAATACGTTTGTGTGAGGACCAACAATAACAAAGTAAACACTGCTAGATTATCTTTCCTATAAGAATTATCCTATAAATTAAAGAGCTAATATGCTAATTAGATTGAACAACAGAATGACCTTCCAGACAACCTTCCTGACGAAGCCGGGCCTGCAAGGGGCTGTGAAGGCTGGGCAAGGCTGTGAGGAGCTGTGAGGGCCAAGCCCCTCGCATGGATTTCGTGCACCAGGCCTCTAGTTTTTTACATTTTTTTCTGGCACTATTTACTCATAGCACTTAAAAACTATGCTTCAGCTATTGTTAGGTAGCTTTTTAAACTAGCATCCCGAAGCGTTCTTTCCTGATACAATTTTACAGATGGGGATAAGAAGTCAGACAAGATAAATTTTGTGTCCACCGTTATACAGTGAGTGTCTGGAGCTTTATTCTCACAATAGCACCATTCCTCCCTGCATTACAAGGACACTGATGGAAAGATTCATTAGATAATGGCCATTAAACAATAATATTTCGCCAAGGTGGTTTTCAAAGGCAAATGCTGTTGTTCAGTCATGTTGTTTGTTGGAAACTCCTTTGTCACAATTAATTCTGCTCCATCTCATAATGATTTAAGAATATTGATAACTTCATTATTTTTACTGAGTGATCTAAAGATTGAAATCAATTCACCACATTCATTTATATCTTTTAAATAGCATACACAAGTTGGAAGTATGTAGCAACATAATATAGCTGTCTGCTAAGTGCTTTGTTTTCAAATGTTTCCAAAGGTGATTAAAATCGGATAACATTTTTCAAATTGAAAAGTTTTTTCTTTAAATCAGAAATAGCCAGGTGCTCTGTCATTGTAAAAATGCTAATTGAATCCTAACATTGTTAGTTGTTAGAAGTATTTTATAAATTTTAAATTCTATTAAATGATGATTTACTTTTTCCAGATAAGTCACCATGCAAGAAGCACTTATTACACATGTTTTTCAGCATATGTTGCAAGTTTATTTTAATGCTGAAGAAGCATATTATGATCAAAGCCGAATTCTGCCCAATTTAAACTGTTCCAAGCTATTTTCATACATTCACTCATGTAATACTGTAAGATTTACATTAAAATGAACACTCCTCTACAATTAAGTGATTCAGTCAACATTTAAAAAAAAAAGGTGCAAATGTGTGCACCATGAAAAAAAATCAACAGATGTGCGAATAATCTCTGTGTGGGGGCCAGTATCAGAAAGAATAGTAGTGGGGGTGGGGGGGGGCGGGGAATCAACTTTTATTCTTCCTATATGCTAACGTTTTTCTGTATCCATGTTAAAGGAAATATACAAGACAACCATACGATTTTCCCTGATGATGATAATGGATTAGTCAATAATAAATTAGAGTAAGAAACAAAAGGTAAACTATAAAATCAACAGGAGCCCTTAGAGATGGATGAATATGTATCTTGATTTTGCCTCAATTCTTGTACTTCTGTATTTGAATAATGAATATATTCCAAGGGCAACACATTTTCAGCCATGTTTACAGAAGGTTCCCATTGACAAGCTAGAATATTTAGCATAAAAGCACTCACATAGAAGTCAGTCAACTAGGACACAACAATGACAAGAAAAAACTTCTTTTCCTCAAGGTCCCTAAGCCTGCAGGCCAAAGCATGACATGGCACAGGTCGTATGCATGGTCACTATTCACATCTAAGTGAAGCAAATGGCATCTCCTCAAATTTTACACAGCACATACTGTGCAATCATTACACGGGGGCCTAGAAAACACCACTAGGTTTATTTAGTTTAAAAACAAGAGATCAAAACGCTTCATCCGCCATCATTTCCATTTCTATGAGGCATATATTATGATCATATATATATAAATGTTATGGTAGGCCAAAGAAAAACTTAACGTTTCACTGGGCAATCTGAAATATTTAGATAATCGGTAACTTCTGATAAAATAACACCAACAGGCATTTCAGTGTCGTGCCTGGTCCCTCCTTCCCAGGGATGAGCAGGATATTTACGCTCCTGTCATGTTAACCGAGCTTCCCTGTGCCATCACATGAATGAGGAAACAGTGCCCGTTGACACGCATACTTCTAAGTAGGAGGAAAACGGATTCATGTCATTATACTTAAATATTAACCATTAATGTTTTCTTAATAATGAACATTTCTCAAAGTTGTTGACATACATCAAGCCACATACTGTAAAACGAGGACAGTATTTTGTTTAGAAAAGCCAAAATGCTCTGCAATTGTAGACGGAACTGTAACATGCGGACACCTGTACACTGTGGTCTAACATATGCACTCATGTTAGACTCTGAGATGACCCAAAGCTTTCGTTGTTCTGATAGAGAAATATGAGTGAGGAAATGACTAGGCCAAGCTCTCTGGTTAAGTCATGGACCATCCTCCAATCTGTTACATGAGATCACTGCTCCCTCCCTCCTCTGTAAACTGAGAAATAGAAAACTTTTGAGAAAACATAGGGTTTATGGCTTGGTGAGGAGTTCATATTACCTAAATTATCTCCCCCCAAAATCTTCATCAGCTCTTTGCCCACGAGAATGAAAAGATTCAAGTTCTTAGTCAACTGCCTGAAAAGAAGTTAGAGTGTTTGGGAACACTGTGAAACAGCCAAGAAAGACCCTTTTGTAACAACACAACAATGATTATTTTCCACACAAGAAAGAAGAGAGAATGCAGGGTCATGGGTATGGGATTGAAACATATAAACATATGCTCAAGTGAATTAACTCAAGGAGAGAAAAAGGTATCACTATGAATATTTTCTGTTCTTTATCTCAGTTATTTTCATACAGTTCTTTAAAATAAGGGGACATGCTTTTATTTAGAGAAACTTCAAGCATTTGAATAAGCTGTGTGTGTGTGTGTGTTCATGTGTATGTGTGGTGTGGACGAGCCAAATCATTAGGTGTTCAAAAAATATTTTTATCTCCTGTTAATCAACTTTATTCTGCTTCCATGTTCCTAATACTTCACCTTATCAGCAAATTAGATCTCAGCTATGTTACAGGCTGACTTCCTTTCTAAAGATTGTATAAGACCCAGGAAAATTTGAAAACAGCCTCTCATTCTTAGTGTGTCATTGGTACTGTTTTTCTTGTTAAATAAGCTTACATTCTGATACCCTGCACTTATGGGAATGAGGAAACTTGTCAAGATTTGTCCTGGGGCCTGGCCAATGTGGCTCAGTGGTTGAGCATTAACCTATGAACCAGGAGGTCAGGGCACATGCTGAGGTTGCATGCTCAATCCCCACTGGGGAGCATCAGGAAGCAGCCAATCAATGATAATCTCTCATCATTGATGTTTCTGTCTCCCTTTCTTAAATCAATAAAAATATATTTTAAATAAAGATTTGCCCTGGGGCTGCTACCAGCTCTTCTTCCATCTGAGGGTCTTACCACCCCTTTCAGGATGCTTCCATGGAGACAGCTGTGGTTGTCTGCTGTTCTGGGGACCCAGCCATAGCAAACCTCCCCCATGCCACCACAGCAGAAACTTCTTTTTCTGACCTTACCCTTATGTAAGTTTCACTTTCTTTGGAACATCTCATGTCATCACTCCAGAGAGCAAAAGTCACAAGTTGTTGGCCAGAGGGCTGAATCTGGTCCACAGAACAATTTGACTCATACCATATCTACTCTAATAAAAGAGTAATATGGATGCCTAAGCCACACCCACCAGCCAAGCCATGCCCACCAGCCAATCAGAGCAGCTGTATGCAAATTAACCCAGCCAAGATGGAGGCCGGTTCCATTGGCAGCAGCGGGTGCAGCATGGGTGGTGGCTCCCTGGGGCTGCCATGTCCAATCAGCTGCCACCTGGTCAGAGATGGCGGTTCCACAGGGCAGGGCCACCATGTCTGATTGGCCACCTTCCGGCTGGTGCTGAGTGCCCTGCATGCGGCTCCCTGAGGGGCAGGGCCACTGTGTTCGATGGGCGGCAGCATGGCCGGAGCTGCAGAAGGGAGTGAAGCGGCAGAGAAGGGAGGGAGCTGAGGCAGCAGAGATGGGAGGAAGCCTGCTGGCGTGCTTGGCCAGCCTGAAAACAGCCATCAGCCCCTCACCCAGGCTGGCCAGGCACACCAGCAGGTGGACATCCCCCAAGGGGTCCCAGACTATGAGAGGGCACAGGCCAGGCTGAGCCCACCTCCCTCCCCGCCCCGAGTGCACAAATTTTTGTGCACCGGGCCCCTAGTTTTATTATAGAGATACAGTCAGATTGATGGATGGATAAGTGTAAACAAGAAAATCTATAGACTTTGAATAGATTTTCTAATATGTAATACTAACCAGGTGATAATTTACTAATGCACATATTCAAAAGAAAAAAATGTATCCTAACTATAAGATCTCAAGTTCTTAGATAGTTCCCGTTACTGAAATAAATTAGAAAGACATATGTACTCAGAGAAATTCCCATCTAATAAAGAGAGGAGGTGGTGTTTGGAATCAACAGAGGCAAATATTAACTCACCAACTGAAAAAACGGGGTAGCAGTTATAACTGGGGTAAATAAAAGGTACTAGGTCATTTGTAGGAAGGGAAATCAAACCAACTTTATGGAAAATTTTCTCAGAGTATGTCTTGTGTCAGCAATAACCTGAGGAATCTGTCTCAGCCAGGTGAACAGGCAGCCATGGTGGTTTCAGGCAGAGAAACAGTATGTGCAAAGGCACAACAAAAAATGGGATAAATCCTGATGCTTACACTGACTTAGGAGCTGTTCGATATGGCTGTAGTATGGATTTTCAGGGTGTAAGGAAAGGGTAGAGTAGGCTTGAAAAAAATAATCAAGTGCATGAATATGTAATTTTATAAAGCATGAAAGATAAAGCAGAAATAAGGTAACATTTTGCTTTTTTCTTTGGGTTATTGTGAAGATCAAATAATATAATAGGTATTAAAGTTAAGCAAACTCTGAGATACAAGGAAACTTTATATTGGATAAAATTCATTTAATGTTTCAGCTACTCTTATAGGTGAGTGATCAGGATCTCTGATAAGTAAATCAATTTTATTGTATCAGGCAATAGTAGTAAAATACAACGTATGTCAGTTACTAGCAAATATTCAATTAAGAGAAGGATAAATATGATACAGAAAACAAGTGTTAGGGTAAAAATATGAAATGGAGGCTATAGGTGTTGAAAATAACTTTCAGTTAACCTCTTTAAAAAAATTCTATTATTTACCTTAATGGGTGTTAAAGACACATGTCATGTTCTCTTGCTGCCCAGTATGCTTGCAGCTACCTTTCTATGTTTCAGTAATATAAAGTCTGCCTTTAGCAGAAGGGAGTGTCCACTCCCCCTGCCTGCCTTGGGGTCAGCCTGTGATCTATTAGAATATGATCCATCACTGTGTGACCTATCAGAGGGTGATCTGCCAGCATGTGACTAGGTTTCACCAATCAGGTGTACCAATGTGAGACTTCAGTTTGGAAAGCAGCGGCTTGAAAAAGGAGGTGACAGACAGAGACAATTCTTGAGAGGACAGCATGAAGACATTCTGTTCTCTAGAGATGTAGTGTCAGGAGTTCTAGGGGTGGCATCCTGTGTCCAGTTTCTCTATTGTAGGTTCTGTACTCATGCATAGAAGCAATGGGAAAGTCAGGTGATGGACTTTGCATGATTCCCGCCTTCCTGGATTTTAAGCCTGATTCTTTATCCTTTGGAGAGACGCTAAGGCTACTAATATTATTAAACAAACTACTTTTTTTCTGATATCATAAGGCTGGATCCTGTTGTTTGCAACTAAAATTCCTGACTGATACATGTGTCCAAGTAAAACTATGCCTTTTATCCTGAGAGGGCAACTTTTTTAGTTCCATTCTTTACTGTACTTGGGAAGTAGGGCATGAAAACAGTAACGGTGAGAGAGTAAATGTAGGACAAAAGAGGTGAGATAAATGGCTCCAATACTATATCCTCAAAGAAAAGTAAAACAGCCTTTTAAAAATTAACAACCCCAAAACATAAATATGACTTATCAACATCATAGATCCTTAAGTTTTGTTTGTAAATTTCTGTTTCACTCCACAATACTCTCAGCAAACTTTTGTTGCAATAAAATATACAGGCTTATGATAGGAGTCTGGGTCCAGATAGTTGCTCCTTAAGTTATCAATTGTGTGACTTTGAAAAAATAATCTTTGCAAGCACCTGTCCCTTCCTCTACACAATGAAATACAAATGCCTAGTGAGAGAATATATTCAATACAGCATAGTACTTAGCACAGAGCAGGAACTCAATAGTTTCTGCTAATAAAACAAAGAATAAGAACATTCTGCCTGGTTGGTGTGGCCCAGGGGTTGAGCATGGACCCAGGAACCAGGAGGTCACAGTTAGACTACTAGCCAGGGCACATGCCCAGGTTGCGGCTTGATCCCCAGTAGGGGGCGTGCAGGAGGCAGCCCATCAATGATTTTCTCATATTATTGATGTTTCTATCCTTCTTCACCTCTTCTTTCCTGTCTCTGAAATCAGTAAAAAACAGAAAACAAAACAAACAAGGAAGCATTCTGTTGAACTAGAAATAGAAAGTACTCTAAGGATGAGAAGCAGAATAGTGGGTACCAGTACACTAGATTCTTGAACTGTGGCAGGAGTGCAGTATTAGAAGGCCTTAAAAACTCAAAAAGAACAAAGACTAGTCTAGGATAAAATATATTCTATTTAACGCTCACATTTGCAGTAGGAGGCAGGAAGGGTTAATGAGGGTTCAAGTTCTACTTCAATAGCCCCCATCCATTTCCCTGGATGTCAGTGATTGTACATGTTCTCCCTCTCTCTTTCTTCAAAGTTATGGACTAATGTTTCTTCGTGTCTGTGTATATACCTATACTTGTGTTTGTTTTATTGAGTAACAGAGTCCAAAATGAAAATAGTTGCATTAATTTTACGTTATTTAAAAAAACTGCCTTTTCTTGGTTTCTTTATTTTTCTGTGTTCTTGCTTTATGTCTTTAATTTGAGAATATAGGAGTACATGCTAGGTAGCCTATGCAGTTAGTTTTCCTCTCCAACTATTCACTGAACACTGTTAGTATTTGTTCAGCCCTATCCTAGTGCTGGAAGAGTTGTCAGAAATCAACAAAAGGACATTCACAGCCTCCTGGGTATTTCTTCATTTATCCTGGTTGCTTGTTCATTCTTCCTTTTGGATTCTATTCTTCCCCTAATTAGCTGGCTTCATGGTAGTCTCTAATGCCACACAATGAATTACTAAACTACTCGAGTAATGTTGATATGATGGCACACATTGTTTCTCTTTTCTCTATGGGATGCATGTATAAATCTCCAACAGAATATAATTGTGGCTATATGCAGGACATTGAGTTTAAACCTGGGAAACTATTACTACTGATGAGAAAAAAGAACTTTACAAACCATCACCACTCATCAATTTTTAAAATGTAGCTCATGTTTAAACATTTATTTGTTTCAAATGAATAATGAAAGGCAGTTCTATCTCCCCCAAACCAAAATTAAGTAGCACTGAAATGCCTTTTCATCGAGAGATGTATTTCAAAATTAGTATTTGGAAAGATACAGGCACTGCTTGCAACTATAAAAACAAGATGGAAACATTTTGATGCCCTTTCTCCACTTCAGTAGGACACTGAGCAGGGTTATTCTCTAGAGTAATGATCTTGCCTCCCTCCCAAAGCTTTTTCATCCCAGATGCAGGAGGTCATACCCAGTCTACAGCTGCACAGAGCTCCACTCCTATTAATTTAAAATGGGGTTTCAGAGGTTCACACACAGGAAAATCTGCTCCTTAAGAGGTAAGCTCTACCAGAATCCTATTTGGAGAATATAGCTTTTTGAAAAATAATCTACTTATATAATCCATCTTCACTAATAAAAAATAAAGAAAAGCTCAGAACAGAAGTTAATAAAATATATTTTTCTCAACATAGTTCAGGTTATCACCATGTATCAGTAACAGTATTTTTAAAATCTGGTATTGTTATTTTTATCATCATCATCATCATAATCATCATTTTGTTAAGCTTTCTGGCAGACACAAAAGGTTATTCACCCTGTAGCTGTGTCATTTTTAGAAAAATGTTGAGCATTCATCCAAGAGAATGAAAGAAATCTGGTTGAAGATGCAGGTGCACTAATAAATGGGTGATCTTTGGATTACAGTATTTATATGTACGATGGCAAAGCTAAACAGAAACCCAAATGTTATACAGACGAAGTGGTACAACAAGAACATCTGTGTTGGGGGGACTGAACTGGCATGGCTAACACCTCCAGTGCCAGGTGCAAAGGAAATTTCAATACAGCTTGAGTAATCTTGACTGCTAGCATCTGCCTGCATCAGATTATCTCCTATGTTTCTAGTCCACCACTATCCAATAGAATATTTATATGATACATCTGGTGAGGCAATGGCCAAACAAGAGACAGAAATGCCTCCATTACTGGGGGCAAATGCCTGACTCTTTTACTCAATACAAAGGCAAACAGGAATTCTTTTCAAGCCCAGGGCAGCCAGCCAATTCTATGAGACCGAGTAACAGATAGCACTCTAGCAAGATGGCTGCTTTGTCCTTTCCAATTAGATCCGAACTCAATTAGAAGGCAAACTCTTCAGTTTAAATTCTGTCTATAAATTTCATTGCCAGGAAAATCACTAATTTTTAATGTGTCTCGAGAATCGTCACAGAGTTCCAATGTGAATTTGGCTTGATCCAAAGTCTCAACATACATCTGATTTTCAGAATCAATCAGTGTGGTAAGTGAGGATGGTGGCGATCTCCATCCTAATTCTGCACAATAAATTACTAAATTACTGGAGTAATATTGATATAATTAATATATTTAATGCTCACATTTGAAGTAGGAGGCAGGAAGGGTTACTCTCAGTAACATGAAGCTTCACAGATCACTTCCCTTTCTTCTCATCTCCCTTACCCTCCACGAATGGCAATGCCACCTGGTGCAGAGAAACTAGAAGTCAACCCCTTCAACATGCCACCATTTGGGAAGCCACACAAACTAGCACCAGTGCTGTTCCCTTTGCTTCTGCTTCCTGGTACAATAGACAGGAGGGCTCTTTATAAAGCAAGCTCCTCTCCTCCTGCTTTACCAGTATAGCCTCACATTTTCTTGAGGTTTCACGCCCTCTTCCTCTCCATTGGATCCTTGCCATACAAATTTCACTAATAAAAATATAAAGATTTTTTTTTTTTATTAAAGAGAATCAGGATTCTCTCCTTAAAAGAAAGCCTTGACAGATGCTGTGTTCTCTTACAATGGACACCTTCACCATTGTCCTCTTTCAACAAAACATCTTTTGTTCATCTCTGATGTCACTATCAATCCAACAGAACTGGAAATAGCTTCCTAACAGTCATCCCACATCTACTCAGACTCTCTCCAATGCAGATCTGATTAGATCCCTCCCTATTGAAACACACGCGGTATTTCTGATGATCCCTGGGAGAAAACTCCAAATCCTTCATAGGGTCTACATGGCTGCACCTCTCGGCCCCTGCTCACCTTTCCATCTCTATCTGTTGCTATTCTCTTCTTCATCCCCTACAGTAAACATAGCCTTTCACTTTTTGGACTATTCTTTTAGGGATGTTCATTCATTTATAAACTCAAATTCCATGTGTCATTTCAAATTCTTGTTTTCAAAGAAATTCATTATGATTTAATGTTTTGAAAATAATTTTTGAAAAACCCATATGTTTTGATTGTACATTTCAACACAAATAAAATAAAAGGTATAGCAAGAAAATATATGGCAATGTTACATGGCGGTTATGGGATGGATACATATTTCTCATTATAGTTACTTTAATTTTCCCCTTTTCTGCAACAAACATTTTATGTTTTTCGTTAGAATTGTTTTTCTAAGAAAGTTACCTTTTTGTTTCTATTATGTTCTCCTCTATCACATAATTATAATAAAACATACAATAAAGTTTCAATGTAGGGCCTGATACTACCTACGGGAAGGTAGACAATTTTGAAAACACCAAGAGAAGATTAAGTGCGTGAACGGCTTCTCTGTTCTCACCTAAACCAATTTTAAGTCAGTAAAAACTAAGGAAATATGGCACTGAGCTGAGAGGAAATTTTGTTGACTGTTTCACAGGTTTTAGTCACACAGCACTGTCTAGACTTCCATTTGTCTCCCCTTTTCTCCCCACCCTTTGCTCCTCCTCACACTAGACACTTAATTAGCACTAGCTGTGTGCCAGGATGTCGCCAGGAAAACTGAAAGCGTTCATGGTGACATGGAGGAGTTGATCTACTCTCATCATAAATGCGAATGATAAGACAAAACATGAGGCAATGGTAGCATTTGAGTGGAGTCTTGAAAAGCTGAACATTTACTTGGTGATTGAGGGAACAGTGAGTTGAAATTTTTGAATCAGGGAAAACAAGAAGAATATTGAAAGGTAGAGCAAATATAAACAATTCCACAAGAAAGGAATCTCCTGTAGCTATACACGTGTGACAAGAAGGTTAATGACAACCTGGGAGAAAATTAGTTTTTCAGCCTCGTTTTTCTCAAGGGTAATACAATGAAACTATATTAAAAGCACCTCACAGAATGCAGGGCCCCACAATAAGCACAGATATTAGCCATTCTTCTTCTCCCACCTTTATAGGCACATACCCTTTCTCTCAAATTTCAGAACAGTCTATGCATACAGATGAGTGCAGAATAAACATAAAGGCAGTAATAACAAAGGAATAATCACTCATACTTTCAACGTTCAATAAGTGCAGTTGGTATACAGGTGTTTTATCTCTAATCCTCAACAGTCCCATACGATGGCTACTAGTATGATTTCCATTTCATTTTATTTATTTATTTATTTATTTATTTATTTATTT